>JAIUZE010011025.1:0-16066 GCA_022085475.1 Heliosperma pusillum
AGGGATTCCGACTCACGAACCCGGGAGGGAGGTGATCGGGATAGCTACCGTCCTAACGCGAACCCGGGAGATAGGTGTTAGGCGACCTAGAGGCGTTTTCCCCTAACTCATCTTCCTTGGCAACCAATTAATGGGATTTGCTAGCAGTTGCAAATGTTGGTGGAAAAGTCGAGTCCTAGACTTTTAATCATTTGAATTAAACCTTATCTTATTAGCTTGTTAAAGTTTCTTTTGTTCTTGCATTAGTTTAATTTTAATTATTTGCCTTTTAGTTTAAAGTAAATACTCCACCTTTCAAGTTTTATCCGACTTAGCTAAACATTTGAATCAAAACGGTTAGTAGTCACCATTGCTCCTTGTGGTTCGACCCTTGTCTAAGTATCACGTCCTTCGTTCACTTGAGAGGTATATAAACTACCATCACCAAACTATATTGCATGAAAAGGAAGCAACATGGGAGGCTGCGGATGCGATGCGGTAGCGGTATACGCATTTGTTTGATCAGGTATGCCCTTGGTTCCGAGGACGTAAACTTGATTTTAGGGGGGTAGGATGTGATACTAGCACTTTTGTGACCATTTTTTTATTGGTATTGTCTTGAATAAGATATATAGTGAGTATTAGTTGTTATATAATAAGGATGGAGATGGTAGTGTTGGTAGAACTATTGAAGACTATTATTCTGGCCTTGAATTGAGTATGGTTGGTATTATTGGATACGATATTTGTAAGGGAACATTCAGTTGCATTTTGGGTGAGGCTGTGAGCGAACTTCAAGACAAAGTTCTTTTAAGAAGGGAAGATTGTAATACATGCCATTTTATATGCCTTTTAAAAGTTAAGTGAAAGTTAAAGCAAAACCCGAGTCAAGGTAGTGTAAGGGGTCAAAATCTTCAGGGATGTGCGTGCGTGGGTCGCACTAGTTGTGCATGAGATAGCGTAAAATTCTTCCCAAGGCTGATCAGATTTACGCGCACAACGCAGGAGCTAGGCGCGTAAGGTGCATGCAACACGTGACCGGCACGCGAGTCATGTTTAAGTAAAAGTCTCCAAAAGATGAACGCGGTCTTTCTCCTCTTCTCTTTGTTGGAGTTAGTGTCCTCAACAGTAGTGCGGTCAGTTAATTAAATCTCATTAACAAAAATACAAAGGGATGATTAACATTATAGTCAACTGCCCACATCAATCGATAAGGATTGGCTTACTAGATTTTGACGTTAGTGTCGTATGACGGTGGTGATCAGTTGATCCCTTGAGGTCACACCGAAAGAACGATTCCCTAATCATGAAAGTTAATTAATTGTATAACGATACAGATTAATTAATCCCTTAAACAGAACAAGTTTACAAGTGAGAAATATATCTTATTGTAATACGATTAAATAAGATTCAATAATATAATTGTTATATTAGAATGCTTAATGTTTATGAAACATTTGAGATATGCATGATTGGTTGATCATAATTACAATTAGTTGTACATCATGTCAACCAAATATGAGATGGCCCATTTTATATATATGTGAATATAAATTATTACTTAAAATATTAAGTTTAATTTATTTGACATGAAATTGTATTTAAACTAGTTAAATATATACTTATGTTATAAGATAACATGTGACATGTTATATGTCACATATGTGACAATTGACAAAATCACAAAATAAAATGGACACCCATGTTAACATGGGTGCACCGGTTTTATGAGGAATTGGGTAGGGTTTAGGCTTTAGCTTTTGTTCTAATCTAAATTAAGCAAAATGATTAGTAGCCTAAAACCTGTAGCCACCCTAATGCATTGTTTAGACAAAAAGTAATGAGCATGGTTATTACTCCCCATGCTTGACCGGTTATTTATGTTAAAATAAGAGGATGTTTTCCTCTAATGATCTTACTTGATCATATCTCATATTATTCATAATACATCTCACTAGAAAATAAGATAAGTTAAGAAACTTAAGAAGTTTCATATAACTTATTCTAAGAGCTTAAACTCGGATTGTCTAAAGTAGAAATATCGAGTTTCTTGACTTGGTTCTTAGGGTACTTGTTAGTTGTTCTAGTATAACAATATACAAGTGATTAAGGATAGTCTCAGTGCATCACCAAGGAGAGTTCCTATACTTGGAGGTAGGAAGTTCATCCATAAATCCTTAAGCTCAAGAACAAGTACAAGAAAGAGTCTTGTACTTGTGCCCATACTCGAAAACCATGTGAGGAACATTTTTCTTCTCTATTTCGGTTTACAGAGTTTGCATGTAACTAGATCTTTCAAGCTAATTAAAATGTTAATTATTATTACTTAATAAATGTCTTAAGTTTAGGTATATGAACCTAACAATTGGTATCAGAGCATAGGATGTTGCATGCAATCGGTTTTACAAAGTTTTTACGAGTTAAAGTAACAAAATAAAACTATAAAATTAGTGATTTATATGATTAAATCACGAAATTTTTAAGAATCTTATACATCCTGGTCCTATAATGAGTATAGGTCATTTTGATGATTTATGGAAGATTATTGCTTTATTAAATGATTTTTTAGCTAAATAAACACATTTTAATTAGTAAAATGAACATTTTATGACTAAAAATAGTTAAAATTTGAATATGGCCATGAAATTTTATTATGATATCACATGCATATTTTACCTACTGTGTGTAAAATATGAGATAAATATGATGTATTTTGAATGATTTATGATTTTTAATATTTAAAAAGGCATAAATAGTTATTATTTTGGCATAAATAGCTAAATGAATTTTTTGACATGAGAAAATTATCATATGTCGCATAAATATTTTAAATATTAGATGTATAGTTTTAAAATTAATTAGATTAATTTTCGTGTGATTTTAATATTTTATTTGATAAAATCGATTAAGTGCAACTATATTTTTCTCTAAAATGATTCGAAAGATTTTGACCTAAATTTCGACATGAAGATGTTCCTGGAAATGTTCCAGAATATACAAAGTTTTAATTTTCAAATTTATAAATTATTGTAGTTTATTTGGAATTATTACATAAACGTTATGTGAATAAGGGTCAAAACGAGCAATAATGCAAAACTGAATTGAATTATTGTCAAATAATTAGTGGAGACTAATTTTTGAGTCCTAAAACATTTAGGGTAATTAACTTGGACTTAAATTTGATTTAAGTATTAATTTGTGATTTTAATTGATTATTATCAAGTATTTCCATAAAACCGGGTTTATATACGATATAAGGTTATTAGGGCGATTTGGCACATTAATATTGCATGATTTTACATATAATTATGCTGTATTTTGAATTAATGAATGTCATTTTGGTTTATTTAATTTTTGAATTATGTAATTTGTCTTAGTATGGCCTTAGTTTTTAATCGATATTACCCGTAATGTAAGAAAATATTGTTTCGGTTGTAATTTAATACGATCTCGTATCACTTTTATTGTAATATTTAACTTTTACAAATATATAATAAGAAAGTCATGTAATTTTTATTATTTGTAATCCCGGAGTTTCCTAAAGACAGAGCCATTCGGAAAGGTGTTCCGAAAAAGACGGTGTCCTTGGGAGGCGTGCACATAAAGTTCAAGGGATCAAAGGAGTTGGTTTCAGAATTTGTAAATAGATTATTTGATTTTCTATTTCTAGGAAGGCCATACTAGGAATTTATTTTATTGCTTGCATTTTTATTTATATGTCACATGCATGCCAAATCACCATATAAATCACACATGCATTTTATCGAGTTAATCGACCGCGTCAATTATAATTATCGATAGATCACCAATTTTGTTCACTTAAAGGAGATAGATAAAAAAATTGACTTGACCTCTATATTTATTAATTGAGATTTAGCCTTAACAAATAGTAGAACCCATGAATCCCAATTTCGTAAGGAAGTAGGTTCGACTCGCCGAGTTGCTAAACTTATTACGTTAGGTAAGTGGGGCAATAAATTGTTATTGAATCTAAATTTAGTTGAACTCAACGGAAATATTAGGGTCCGTGGCCCATGTGTTCCAGGCTAAAGATGATAATAAAGTATTTCATCGACCAAAAATTCTAATTGTAGAATCAGTTAAAGAGTTTACCCACCAAGTAATATTAATAAAGGCCGTGGAGTCCGTGGCTCATATAAACCCGAGTTAATATAAGATTTGGGTCTTGGAATCATTTATGTAATTGGGTAGAGGTCATTATATAAACGCTAAACTTGTTTAAAATGTTTACATGTATTTTTAAAAAACGACGATAAATGTTGATATTTCTTTTATTTTCTATTTTGTAGTCCAACTTATTTTAATTTGCAATGTCGGAAAACAAAAATAACGAGGTTCGACCTCCACCACTCACCACCGTATCATGGCTAAGATCCTTCATGGATCGTTGTAAACTTGAAAAGAATGGTTCAAACTTCACGGATTGGAATGGGCAACTACGCTTAGCCGCCGAAGGTGACAGATGGTAAGCTTAGTTACCTAACCGAGGCATCCCCTAGCGCTCGCGAGGTCATCGAACGCCAATAAGGAGGCCTATGAGGCCTACCACAAGAAGTCGGCGACGATCAAGAATGTCTTGATCTTTTCGATGGATAGCGAGTTTCAACGTAATGCCATGAAAATGACGATCGCATATGAAATCTATTCTAAGCTGGTGACCATGTTTTCACGAGCTCCAAGAATTGTGCAATACAAAGCCGCCTCCCAATTTTTTGACCTCAATATAAAGGAGGGTCATAATGTTAGCCCTCACGTGCTCAAAATTATTGAGTATGTGGAGGTGCTTAAGGAGCAAGGAATAGAGATTCCCGAGCCTCTCATAATTGACCACATACTTCACTCACTAAGTGAGATCAAAGGGTTTGTCAACTTTAGGGTGAACTTCAACATGCAAAATGCCACTATCTCGGTTCATGAATTGCACAAGATGCTTGTGCAAGCCGAACGTGACATGGGCTTTCAAGATAGCTCTAGTAAGGATGTTTTGAACATCAATGTCAAGAGAAAGGCGAAGTTCAAGAAAAGTGGAGGCAAAGGGAACAAGGGAAGCAAGCCCATTCACTCCTATCAAGGCAAAGGGAAAGCTATTATGAATGCTCTTCCAACGGCAAGAAGACAGAAGTGGTCGAAGACAAGTGTCATTTTTGTAATGACACGGGCCATTGGAAGCGTAATTTCTCCAAGTACTTGGGAGACATCAAAGCTGGACGGGTTCTTCCAGTTGGTAATGGTTCTTCCCAAAGTTTATGTTATTGATACTCATCTCAACTTTGGTATCATGATATGAGTTGTTATTCTCACCACCCTTTTTTATCACATTTAGGGCATGAGAAGAAGGACAAGGCAAAACAAGCCTATGAGGATCTACGAGGAAGCTAGGGTAGCCACCACGTAGAGGCGACCTATAATGGGCTTGGTGATATTTTGCTATTTGTCTTCTATTTACTTATTGCATTTTAAGTATTGGTTGAACTATTTTCCATGTTTTGACATGGAAAGTATTTTGAATTCCTTTGAACAATGGTTGTATTTGGATGGTGACTTGGTTTTCAACCCAAGTCACTATATCTATGAAATTTGTTTTAATGTTCTTGAACCTTTTCATCGTGCAATGTTAGTATCATGAAACATAAATTATAAATTGATCTTAAAAGGAATATAATGATTGGATCATTATGAATGACCAAAGTTAAGAATGGGATTCTCACTTTGGCATTGTGACTAGACATCACAACTTATTTAGAATAAGAAAGGTCAATTGCATAAGTCAAACTGAGTTGACGAAATCACACTTGGAGATTGACAATTCATATAAAGCCCCAAGATAAGATCTTTAAAACGCCAAATAGACTCCATAGTAGGTATGGAAGGGTTAAGAATCCTAAATTTGTTCAAGACATGGATAAAATTCCAAGTATTTTGCTTAAATAGTATGTGTCTATAGAGAAGCTAGAATACTAAAGTCTAAACAAATAAGTCTACTATAGATCGCTCAAAGTTAATAAGAGTTAATACGAGCATCATACCCCACTTATACCTGGAGAACATAGCTGTTTGTGACTAAGGAATACAGCGCATGAAGCTATCCTTACAAGAATTTTCTCATTTACACGTAAAGAAACAAAACTGTTTGTGGCTTATGGTGCTATCCTTCATTTAAATAAGCGTATTTACTAAAGGATAGAGTGGGACAACTTATGCCACGAACAAAGACAAGAGAAAATGTTTTTAAGTCATCCAATGTTGGAAGCTTATAGTGAAGATATCTACTTTTTGAAAGTGATAAGACTATGATCTATGGGTTGGCGGTTATCATTTCTAAATTTAAAATTGTTACATAAAAGCCATGTTGTATAAGATGGATTCTATATAAGTGAAATCACTTGGGTAGGTTTGGACCTCCCCAAGATGAATAAAACTTTATTGTGAAGTATTATATATAAGTTAAAATATAACCATCTTTGTGATCCAAGAAAATTGCATCTACACCACGTATATGTATGACAAATGACAAAGAGTTGTTAAAAGTTACCTTTATAAATTGGCATTTAGAAGTAGACAACTTGTCGTACAAAACTTAGGAGATCAATGTATGATCCTTAGAGAACACTCATGGCATAATAAGAGAGAATAGTTTCCTCGAATTGTTGAAGAGCCATGTTTATGCATGTAGTTAAGTGGGAGCTAGATCTATCATGTGTGGACACGAGGATTAGTGGGAGTGAAAAATCATCATGTATGGACATGAAGATTAGTGGGAGTACATTGTCTTCCATGTCTTGTATGTAAGAGACATATTAATCATTAGGAATGATGTACTAACATTGCCTTCCGTGGAGGAATGATTAGGAAGTCATTTCTAGAAGAAAGACTTGGAGGAAGCATATTGTATCTGAGGCAAGAATATCTCCCATGTCTTGTATGTAGGAGACATATTGGTCATTGGGAACGATGTATTGACATTGCCTTCCGTGGAGGAGTGTTTGAGAAATCATTTCTAAATGAAAGACTAGGAGTAGGTATCCAAAATCTATAATGATAGATGAGAGAGGATACACATGATTGCTAATGTTTCCGCCATTAGGCCAATCATATAACGATGATTGGAAGGAAAAGGAGCAATTCATAAAGTTGGAACAAATGGTACATGGTATATTTACCATCCAAGCTTCTATTGCATTTAGACAAGTTAGAACTTGTATAATTCAGATTATAAGATATGAATCAATAACATTGTGTTGATTGTTCATATGTGATAATCACCTTTATCGTTTGATTTTCTAAAATTCATTATTGTGCTTTGTTATATCCAAATAGGTTGTAGTTACAACTTTGAACCCTATTAAAGTGAACTGAATTAACATAGCCTTGACCCCTAGTTGCTTACATGAGGTGACGTCTCAATGTGACTGGAGTGTAATGCGATTGATGACAAGTTCAAGTGCCATAGAGTCATATGGGATGACTAGTCGATCACATAGGCAGACTGTATGGGACACTCTGTCGGGAAGTGAACGCTTATAGAGTTCTGGCAATTCATAAAGCCTGGTCATGGCGAGAGCTACTATATTATTCTTTTTCAGTCAATTCTTTAGACTAGAGACTATTCGCCCAAGTCGGCAGAGTTTCTGATTGACTTTGATTTTTGCCCCAAGCCATTCTGTAAAAAGGGGTGAATGGGCAATTATTGGGTCATGAATGACCGTGAGTGAACGAAGGCAATAGTGCGATAGAAATTTTCCAACCCCTAGTCAAGGTTGACAAATATCTCAAGGACACTCGAGGAGTAGTAAGTTGAAAATGCGTGGCCACGCTCGGAAGGTATCTACGGTAGATAATTCCGGTCAGACAATTACTCTCCGGATCGAGGAAACCACTCTAGATATATATGATCACGTGCAAGTACGACCTGCAAGACACCTTTCTATGAGTGGGAAATTTAAAATAGGACAAGAGAATTGGTGACGCACACTTGTTGCGAACAAGTGGGAGATTGTTGGAGTGAGTGTCCTCAACAGTAGTGCGATCACTTAATTAAATCTCATTAACAGGAATACAAAGGGATGATTAACATTATAGTCAATTGATCCACATTAATCGGTAACGATTGGCTTACTAGAGTTTGGCGTTACTCTCGTATGATGGTGGTGATCAGTTGATCCCTTGAGGTCACGCCGAAAGGACGATTCCCCAATCATGAAAGTTAATTAATTGTATAACGATACAGATTAATTAATCCGTTAGACAGAACAAGTTTACAAGTGAGAAATATATCTTATTGTAATACAATTAAATAAGATTCACTAATATAATTGTTATATTCGAATGCTTAATGTTTATGAAACATTTGAGATAAGCATGATTGGTTGATCATAATTACAATTAGTTGTAGATCATGTCAACCAAATATGAGATGACCTATTTTATATATATGTGATTATAAATTATTACTTCAAATATTAAGTTTAATTTGTTTGACATGAAATTGCATTTAAACTAGTTAAATACAATTTTATGTTATAAGATAACATGTCACATATCACATGTCACATGTCACATATGTGACAATTGACAAAATCAAAAAATAAAATGGACACCCATGTTAACATAGGTGCACCGGTTTTATGAGGGGTTGGATAAGGTTTAGGCTTTAGCTTTTGTTCTAATATAGATTAAGCAAAATGATTAGTAGCCTAAAACCTATAGCCACCCTAATGCATTGTTTAGACAAAAAGTAAAGAGCATGCTCATTACTCCCCATGCTTGACCGGTTATTTATGTTCAAATAAGAAGATGTTTTCCTCTTATGAACTTACTTGATCATATCTCATATTATTCATAATACATCTCACTAGAAAATAAGATAAGTTAAGAAACTTAAGAAGTTTCATATAACTTAATCTAAGAGCTTAAACTCGGATTGTCTAAAGTAGAAATATCGAGTTTCTTGACTTGGTTATAAGGGTACTTGTTAGTTGTTCTAGTATAACAATATGCAAGTGATTAAGGATAGTGTAGGTGTGTCACCAAGGAGAGTTCCTATACTTGGAACTAGGAGGTTCATTCCTATATCCTTAAGCTCAAGAACAAGTACGAGAAAGAGTCTTGTACTTGTGCCCATACTCGAAATCAATGTGAGGAACATTTTTCTTCTCTATTTTTGTTTACATAGTTTGCATGTAACTAGATCTTCCAAGCTAATTAAAATTTTAATTAGTATTACTTAAGAAATGACTTAAGTGTACGTATATGAACCTAACTCTCTTTTCTCTAGATCTCTTGTGTGCTCTATAATAAAAGCAAAATTATTCTAAAATAGGTGGTATAATAAGGGTGTATATAGGTTTAGGTCAATTAGTAAAAATAAAACTAGGTTTAGTGAAACTAGGAAACTTCAAAACTCACGCCAACTCCCATGCGTCCAGCGTGGTCGTCCACCACAACACAACAGGGTGTCGATCGACAAGCCTCCCAAAAATTCAATCAACAACTGCAGTCGACCCAGCCATCCTCATACTCCTCTTGGTTGATTGACAGCTAACTTATGTCGATCGACACACCTATAAAAAGTTGATCGACAACCCTCACCAGACCCAGCTACCTTCGTTCCTAACCTCTTTCACCTCTGTCGCTCGACCTCCATGCACTGTTGATCGACACCTTACACTATGTCGATCGACATACTCCAATAGACACAACCAACCCTCACTTTACTTATAAATGCCTTTGTTGATCGACTACCCAGCCCCGGTCAATCAACACACACCCAACAAAAGATCGAAACACTCTAAAGTCCGCTCAAATTCTCTATAAATCACATGTTTTACAATCTTCCCTCCTTAAAAGAACTTCGTCCTCAAAGTTCACTCACACCCACCTCAAAAGCAACGACCGTACTTGTAATTCTAATCATGTCAATTCAACAATAATTTCAATCATTCCATTCCCAACAACTCGATCAATATCACAATTTCAATCATTCCATTCCCAACAACTCGATCAATATCAAAATTTCAATCTCCATTCTATGCTAACCATTTACTTTATAGTAATCATTTCAACACAAGTTACCGATAATCAAATAAACACTACAAATAGATAATCCTTCACAACAATTATCAATAAACAACAACAAATAGTTTAGCACCACATCCTACCCCCCTAAAATGAAGGTTATGTCCTCGGAACATAACTCATATCTGGTCAATAAATGAGGATACCACTCCCTCTTCTTATCCTTGGCCTCCCAAGTTGCCTCCTCCACATTGTGGTTTGACCACAATACCTCACCGTTACGAGTCTTTCTAACCTTTCTATCAAGAATTTCGTTAGCCACCTCTACATAGTTCCAGGATTAATCTAATTCCACCGTCTCAGGCTCAATGATATGAGTAAGGTCACTCACATTCTTCCTTAGCCATAACTAATTTCATCAAAATTTTGAAAAACATTCACTTTGATCACTAACAATTACCCACAAAAGATGATCCACCAATATATATATACATATCATATTCCTTTACCATAATTATTTACTACCCTATTAAAAATATTATCAAGTTCTTTTAAATTTATTTCTTACCGAATTATTCCATTTGCATCTCTAACACTTATCACAAATATATTTCTCCACATATTATTCCTCTAACTTACTTCATCCCAACTTATAATTTCAAACAGAAATTATTTCACAAACTCATAAACATTATTATATTCATGCTTTTATATTGCTTCATTTACTCCTTGTCTTACTATCTCACTCTATACCTCTTTCAATTCACACTCATCCCTATATTTAATCCATACTCCTCACAACTACTTATTGTCCCGAACATGCACCTTTACTATCTAGTCCTTCAAACTCTAATCCTATCAATACATAACAACAACTTCCCAATCATATTCCTTTACTATTGATAAATCCAAACAACCCATGATACTTATCATTCTTTATTCATATCCAATCTTATTACATTCTTAAACCATATATCCAAATATTCTCATCATTATCATAATCATCTCTAAACATTTCGGATTCTCATTTAAAATATCTAGACGCAAGTCTTACTTACATCACTAAGCAAAATAAGCTCTCTAGGTATTATTATTATTACATTCCTGTTTATAGATCCTACCACACCAAATTTCTAGTCAATATAAACTTTCCATTTTCCTTCATATTTCACACATATCCTCAATGTTGACCAAACATACCTCTCATTCAATCCTCATTTTATATATGTATCATCCTCACATCATTACTTAATCAAATATACATACACGCTTTTATATTTTCTAAAACTCACAACATTATTACTATCTCACATCACTAAAACTTGCCATAATTCAAAATGTTCAAACTTTCATTTCATTCTCTTTTCTTTCTACATTTCCTTCATAAAACCATAACAACTAGAGAATCAATCATCATGCCATAAAATTCATCAAATTCGTGCACTAAATAACAAAGATATGATATCACCTGCTAGATAGACAACTCCCTTACAATCATCATCAAAATAAAGGAGAAAACGTGAACCCACAACTTATCACACATACCAGATCAACAGAAGAAATCTTAACTCTCTTCTCACAACAAAATCGCACTGTAATTACCACAAATCATCCCACATCGCGACATACTACTAAATTCCAAATTCCAAATTCTACAAGCTTACAACTATATACCTATCCATTAAACTCATACGAAAATTTTCACATACATGACCATCACATAATATAATATTCAACTTTCAACATCACACATGCATGTTCATAGGAAACAGGAAATATGGCATACTCGGTCGATTAGGGTCTCCAATCAGTCGATTTGACACCGCACTCGGTCGAGTCAGTTGTATACTCGCCCGAGTATCACAATCCACTCGGTCGAGTTTGCATACTCGACCGAGTTCCCTACTACTCGACTGAGTGAAAGCAATCATGGTACTTTTCAAATCCGTCACTCGGTCGAGTAAGCTACCCACTCGTTCGAGTGACCACCAGATGGTCTGAAATTGAATTATTCAAATCCAATATCCACTTCAAATCCAACATATATCATAGATCCAAGCATATCAACATGCCTCATATCATCTCCGTCCATTCTCATCATATCACATTTCCTCATCATCTTAAATTCTGACATCATCAACACCAAGTACCAACTAATTTCACACAACATATTCATCGTACAAATAATACACCACATCGCTTCCCATCATATAACTACCCACGGTAAGTGACCGGTTAAGAATGAAAGGGCAACATATAATTTAGGGACGTCTCCCTAAAGCCTAGTTAGCTCCCCACATCCTTCTCCCGAGTTCATTTGATTTTGACACCCTATGTTCATTATGTTAATTGGTTTAGGTTCCAAGATCTTTGCTCTTATACCACTTTGTAACACCCCTTTTTTTACCCGGCCAATTTAATGGGAGGATGTGTTACCTTGTCGGTCTACCCAGGTAGTACATATCATGACGTAAATCTCAAAAAAATTTAGTTAACTTATTACACGTGAAACAAAAGATACAATTTAAAACTCAAAATCAAAATACAACTCGACAAAACGACGCAAGAACTAAGTCCAAAGACTCAACTAATCATTGTAACTCGAATTTCGTCCGCGTCCAAACCCGTTATCATGAGTCGAACAAGAAAGCGACATCACTCAAATACCTGCTAGACAACTACTCGCCATACGCCGTAAATATCGTATGGATCACGGTAAAGTTACAAAACAATTCCAACACACGGTCAGTCAACATACACATAAGCAATACCAAGTGTATCGAAATCCAATCATCACACATATAGTACATCGAGAAGCACACCGTCCACCTACCGCGATGCCATCAAATAGCACACCGTCGTGTCCATTGACCAACGTAGATACCATGAGCCCTATTGCAGCAGGTCACCCCAAGACCCAGATCATAACCACGTGCACTGTCTCTTCTATGGTGGATCTCAAATACTCTGTATTTCTATCTGTTGGGGGCTCGGCCTAGTAGGGCTTACTCGACCGAGTACATGGTGTACTCGGCCGAGTATAGGCTACTCGGCCGAGTGGATTTGGCTGAGGTCTTAAGTTGTATTCTGATCTCGTGTACTCGGTCGAGTGATATCGACACTCGACCGAGTAAGTCGTACTCGACCGAGTACATTTTGTACTCGAACGAGTACGACGGGTTTCAGGGTTTAGTCGGACGGTTGATTAAGGGTTAATAAGAGGAATTAGTTTTTCATAATTCAGTTTACGTTTTTAATTTTGAAACCCTACTCGTTCAAAACTTTCACTAATTCCTCAATAAACCTTTCATCATCTCGTGTCAGATCTGATCCTTGCTACATCGATTCATTACTTTGGAGGGGGCTTTATAGAAGAACGCTTTTGACTTGCTTGCTTATTTGTTGTTCACGGAATTTTCTATAAGGTAGGGTTTCCCTACTCAGTGTTTGTGTTATTGATTAATGAGATAATATTGTTATTGTGATAGTGAATATGTTGTGATTGTTGATATTGATGACGGTCATTGTGGTGACAATGATGGAGTTTGGGGTTGTTGTGATGCTTATGTTGGAGTAAATGTCCTCAACAATAGTGCGATCATATAATTAAATCTCGATAATAAGAATACAAAGGTATGATGAATATTATAGTCAACTGGTCAACATAAATCGGTAACGATTGGCTCAATTGAGTTTGACGTTACTGTCGTATGACGGTGGTGGTCAGTTGATCCCTTGAGGTCACACCTAAAGGACAATCCCCAAATCATGTACATTAATTAATTGTATAGCGATACAGATTAATTAATCCCTTAATTTGAACAGTTTTATAGTGAGAATTATATCTTATTGTAATATGATTAAATAAGATTCATTTTAGTAATTTAATTGTTATATTACTAAGAATGCATTATGTTTATGAAACATTTGAGATAAGTGAAATTGGTCGATTATAATTACAAACTGTTGTAGATTATACTAACCAAATATGAGATGACCCATTTTATTTACATGTAATTATAAAATGTGACTTAAAATGTTAAGTCTAATTTATTTGTTATGAAATTGCATTTAAATTAGTTAAATGTACATTTATAAGCTTAATTACATGTTACATGTCACATGTCACACCTATGACAAATGACAAATTACAAAAATAAAATGGACACCCATTTTAATGGGTGCACCGGTTTTTGGGTACTTAGGGTAGGTTTTGTGCATTATTTGTTGTTCTAATCAAGATTAAAACAACATCATTGCATACCTAATCCTATAGCTAGTCTACCTTCTTGTAAAGACAAAAAGGAAAAGCAAAGCCTTCCCCATGAGCATGGGTGGCCGGTCCATAGCTTGCATAAGAGGACTTGTTCCTCTTATTTTTACTCATTAATCTCATACATGCAAAAGTGTGTTTATCTCTCTTTATTCTTCTTTCTCACACTACAAAACTTGAGAAGTTTTTACCATAATCTTGAAATTCATTTTTCTGACTAATAATATTTACTAAGTGTAGTAATTTAATTATTAGTTATTATTAAGGGATACTACAATATATACTAGTGTAGTATTTTGTAGTGAAAAAAGGGTTTGTCTTGGTGCAACTAATTGGAGTGTTCTTATTCTAAGAACTAGGATATCATCCATATATTTTGAGCTCAAGAACAAAGTAGGAAGGAGTCCTATTTTGTGCCCAAAATGAAAGTTCATAGACCCGAATTAGACTCCTCTAATTAGTTACTAAATTACTTGTTAATTTAGTGTTTAATAAAGATCTATGTAACATGCATGCAAATTAAAATGCGTAATAAAAAGTAAGAAGAAATTTCCTTACATTGGGAAATTTCGGTTTATATGGGCACAACAAGAAATGTTCTTGTGCTAGAAAGAAATAGATGATCCTCCTTGCAATCTTCAAATTAGAAGACCTCCTTTAAGAAGCACCCAAGATAGAACCCAAACTAATCACTTAGTTTTTGACTAGAAAACACATGTTATAAGATGAACTAATATTAGATTTTATTACTACTCTAGTAATAGGAAATATTAGTGTTTGAGAGGTTTTAGAGAGATGAGGATGTTAGTGAGATGTACATGCAAAATAAGAATGAACAAGTGAGTCAAAAATGAACAACAAAATTGTCCATTTAAGGACACTATGGTCCGGCCAAGAGAGCCCTTGGTGGCCCTTATTTTTGCTTAAAATAATCTCATGCAATTACTTTGAGTGTAGTAGTGAATAAGACCATGATCATGTGTTATAAACATGACATGATCACATGATGTAGTGTAATACAAGAAACAACAATCATCATGTTATACACTACCATATTTTCGGTACCCACTAGTGTCATGTGGTCTATTTTGATTTTTGATATTTGTCCCACAAATACTTATAATCATATGTTTAATTATCTTGTATAATTAAGGGTTAATTTGATCATATAACAATTATATGACTCAAATTAATAAATAATATACACTTAACTTTTAAGTGATATTATATCATTATATCAATATATAATGGGTCCCACAATGCCTAGTTAGTTTATTTTACAACTCCTTGTAAATATAATTAACTAATCACCTCTACCTCAAATTATATGCAGAACCTCAACTAATTTAATGAGTTAACTATTAACATTAAATACATCTTATGAACGTATTAAAATAAGCACGTAAATTTTACAGTTCAATTGTCGTATAATTGACTAATAAATATCCGGAATGAGTTCATAACTCAATTTCCAATAATTAACTCTCGTAACTAAACATATATCAAATATATATATAAAGTACTAATTAATATGTATCGTATACAAATAATTAGATTTATGTTTGGGTCTCATCCTATAGGTGTGACCGAAGGGGGTCAGTTGATTACTGCCGTCATACGACAATAACGTCTAACTCTAGTCAGCTGACCGTTATCGATTTACGTTAATTAACTGACGTGGAGTATCAAAATATTAGTCATCCTACTAATATTCCAAAATGAGATTTATAATATAAATGCACTATTGTGGAGGACACTTGCTCCAACAATATCCCACTT
>JAIUZE010011026.1:0-45047 GCA_022085475.1 Heliosperma pusillum
AATCCGTGCACTTGAGTGAAACCCTTTGCCACTAGTCGTGCCTTGTATGTATCTGGTTGTCCTTCTAAAGAATGCTTTATCTTATAAAGCCATTTGCACTGAAGAGGCCGAGCCTTATCAGGTAAGTCAACCAGATCCCATACGTTATTCTCATACATAGAGTCCAGTCCATCTCGGATTGCATGGCTTCAAGCCATAGCTTAGAGTCGGAACAGGTCATGGCACCTTTATAGGTAGCGGGTTCGTTACTCTCTAGGAGTAAAACGTCATCTCTCCCATTCTCCTCGACCATACCACTGTATCTGTCTGGATGAATGGAGACTCTACCCGACCTCCTGGGTTCCTCAGGAATATTTACCGCAGCCGATGATGAAGGAACAGTTTCCTCCATTGGTTGCTCGGTTGTTGGCTCTTGAACCTCCGACAGATCGAAGGTTCTATCACTCGTCTTGTTCTCGAGAAATTCTTTCTCTAGAAACTTCGCACTAGCCGCAACAAAAACACGTTGTTCAGTAGGCGAATAAAAGTAATGACCAAACATTCCTTTTGGATAACCAATAAAGTATGTCTTGACCGATCGTGGGCCGAGCTTATCGTAAGGTCTCCACTTGACATAAGCCTCGCAGCCCCAAACCCGAATAAAGGACAAGTTAGGGACCGTTCCCTTCCATAATTCATATGGAGTCTTGTCTACAGCTTTAGACGGACTTCGGTTAAGTATTAGAGCAGCTGACCAAAGAGCATAACCCCACAATGAGTCAGGTACAACCGTGTGACTCATCATGGATCGAACCATATCAAGTAATGTTCGATTTCTCCGTTCTGACACACCATTCAATTGTGGTGTTCCAGGTGGAGTTAACTGTAGTACTACACCACAGTTTTTAAGGTGTTGATCAAACTCATTCGAAAGATATTCGCCACCACGATCCGAACGTAGTGCTTTAATCTTTCTATCCAGTTGGTTTTCAACCTTATTCTGGAATTCTTTGAACTTGTCAAATGACTCACTTTTATGCTTCATTAAGTAGACATAACCATATCTACTCAAATCGTCCGTGAAAGTGATAAAATACCTATAGCCTTCTCTAGCGTTGATTGACATAGGTCCACACACATCTGTATGTATGAGTCCTAATAGGTCAGCAGCGCGCATTCCAACACCTTTGAAGGAAATTCGAGTCATTTTGCCTATGAGACATGATTCACACGTGCCAAAAGATTCATAGTCAAATGGGGAGATAGTCCCATTATCAATGAGCTTCTTCACGCGTTTTTCATTTATGTGTCCAATACGACAATGCCATAGATAGGTTTGATCTTTGTCACCAACCTTATCTTTCTTATTACTCACATGCATTATCTCTGTGGTTTGATCTAAAACATATATTCCATTTATGGAAACAGCTTTACCATAAATCATATCGTTCAAAGAGAAAATACAGCTATTATTCTTTATTACAAACGAAAATCCGTCCTTATCAAGTATGGAAACTGAAATAATGTTCTTAGATAAACTGGGTACATAGTAACAGTTATTCAGAAATAACTCAAAACCACTAGGGAGTTGGATTACATATGTTCCCACTGAAACGGCAGCAACTCTAGCTCCATTCCCCACCCGCAGGTCCCCATCACCCTTTGCGAGAGTTGTGATGCTTCTTAGGCCCTGCAAATGATTACACAGATGAGAACCAGAACCAGTATCTAGTACCCAAGTATCTAGTACCCAGTTCCGAAACTTGCATGGTTAATCTCAATCATATGAATAAAAGATGACGTACCAACAGGAGTGACGCGGCCTGATTTTACGTCTTCAGCATACACGGGGCAGTTCCGCCTCCAATGCCCAGACTTGTGGCAATGGTGGCACTCCACGTTATCTTTGCTCTTTGTCTTGCCTTGTGAGCTACCGCTAGTCTCACCAGGCCCACTCTTGACCTTTCCTGGCTTTTTGAACTTTTGCTTCCCTACAGCTAGGTCAGCTTGAGCCTTACCCTTACCCCTACCCTTGTTGTTAATCATGAGAACGTCCTGTTTCACGCTCCCACTCAATTTCAGATCACTCTCGGTCTGTACGAGAAGTGAGTGGAGCTGATGAAGACTTTTCTTCATATCATTCATATAGTAATTTGCCCTGAAAAGGGCAAAACCATCATGAAGTGAATGGAGCACACGATCAATAATGATCTTCTCATCGATTTTACAACCAAGAGCCTCCAGCTTCTCGACATTCTCGATCATAGCAAGAATGTGTGGGCTAACCGCTTGGCCCTTCTGGAGTTTTGCTTCAAAGAAGCGACAGGTGTACTCATAGCTAACGATCCTCGGAGCTTTCGAGAACTCGTTAGAGAGAGTGGTGAAAATCTTGTTTGCACCCTGGGCTATGAATCGCCTCTGCAAATTGGATTCCATTGCAAAGATGAGTACGTTCTTTATCGCACCCGCCTCCATAACGAAATCACTATAAGCAAGTGATTCATTTGCTCCTGCATTGGGGCCTGGGTTAGTCGGTAGTGGCTCAGTCAAGTACTTGAGCTTACCGTCAGCAATGGCAGCATTCCGTAATGCCGCCTCCCAGTCCGCAAAGTTTGACCCATCATTCTTCAGTCGCGTGGACTGATTCATGTTGTCCATAAAGATCTTTAGCCAGGACTCGCGAGCGAGTGTAGCACTTGGCATTGGGTCGTCTGTACGTCCAGCCATTTGTTATTTTAAGCAGTTATATCTGTATATAACGGATTCAAGAAACTGTGAAAAAAAAGAAAAATTATGATAAGTTTCATCGTTTTAAAATTAAGTCTTAATGCAAAAACTGTTTAATGCGATGACTCAAGCATTTATACAATTGACCTCCCTCAAGAATTATATAAATGATCCCAAGACTCAATTTCTGTAAATTGATAAGCCAACCTTTTGGCTAATTCTACCTTTAGAATTCTCGGTCGATAAATTTCTGTAAATTCTATCTTATAGTCCATTATAATCCCGAGATATTACTCGTACTATAATGTTGAGATAAAATAGGTCAACACTCACTACTTACCCAACGTAGAAGGGGTCATATTATGACTTCCGACGAAGAAGGGGTTCATAGAAGTTTTTCCTATAAAGACTAATCTCAATTTTCATTTTAGAGGAAGATCCCATCATCTTAAGTTTAATTCATTTTAAGTGAACAAATTCTAGCATTTCGTGAATGATTTAGACTAAGGTGATGGCCCTATGAACGAGTGACATCTGTATGTCTATGATGAAAATTCAAACTATATGAAACATTTTTCATGCATTTTAGGTGGTTTGGTTTAGGCGGAATATGATGCAGTTATTTAACATGTGAATGAAAAACAAAAGAACGGAAAAATACGTAAACTATTACAACGGTCCTAGTGTGGCCTATCTACCAAAATGAACAGTAAATACAAGTTTGGAATCCATCCTTATGGACCCGAGAAGCTTGACTTTGTCTCATCTTGGTCCATGTAGCGGGAGTGAGCATCCGATCTCCGTCTCTAGTCTTCTTAAAATTACATTTAAAAATTACAAAATAAACCTATTTACATTCTAATTCCAAAACATAATTAAAAGAAAAATAAAAGGAGATTCGAGATCTCAAAATTACAACCAAACCATGTTTTCATCATTACGAAAACATGATTAACTAAAGCCACACTAGGTATTACATTTTTCAACCAATTGCAAAAATACGTAAAATAAACCATTCATTCATTCATTCAACAAAAAAAATGCATCAACTATATAAATTAATACTACAAAACATAATTCATTAATTATGTTGATTAATTATCCAAACCACCATTCAAACCGATCAAAATTATGTGACAATTCCTTAATTGCGCCCAACAATTTTAATCATCCATAATCCATTTTTATTTTAAACCTTTTTAAAATAAACGGGTATCATTATTGTGAACCTTTTCACAATAACAAACAAACAAACATTATCTTTATAATGTCAAAAAAAAAACAAATTTTTTTTTTTTTTCTACACTGATCACTGTTCATCGTGAACAGTACCAAAAAAAAAAAAATTTCTTTCTTTCTAACGGTTTAAACCAAAAACCGGAAAAACAGTAAAATAAATACAAAAAAACTGCTGTAAACAGCAAATAAAAAACAGGAAATTTTTTTTTTTTTTTCAACAGTAGCAGTACAGTAAACGGGCAGCATGTACTGCAAAAAAAAAATTCGGTGTTGCATATATTGCTAGATCGGTACAAAATTCAATATCTAATCGTTATTAAATATTGATTCAAACTAGATTATTCAATTTAACATTTTAAAATGAACATCTAAATCATGATTAAATCGATTATCGTTGTATTCATTTAATCACAATCGCTTTGAACATCATTAAAATTGAATCATTGTTCAAAAATCATCAATTAAAACAATGAATCCGAAAAAAAAATAGCAACATCAAAATCAAAACAATTCCATCTTATTTTAATTCAATCCTTATCAAATTAAAACAATCACAAATTTATTATATTGAATTTTAACCTATTAAAATAACAATATCAATAAATCAACAATGGAAAAAACAAAACCCTAAAAAAAAATCACACGGCTTCAACTAAAAAAAAACAGCCGTGAGTTTTTTTTCGGTAAAACAAAAAAATTTTTTTTTTCTTTTCTCAAATTTATATTTCATAAAAATGAAAAAAAAACATATAATATAATTTTGTAGCCAAATGCTCTGATACCACTTGTGGGAAATAACTGTTTACATCCCCTTAAAATTTAGGATTATAACAAAATTATATAATATGAAATTGCAAGTCATAAATATGAAAACGATACAAATGTAGAGAAAATGAATTAAACCTTTGGTCCTTAGCAAAATCGGCCTAAGAACAGATATCAAAATAGATATCCTCCTAATTGTCTCACCCAAGATAGATCGAGATATGCCCTTCTCCTTTGCTAGAAAGATCGATTCAAAGTTACTGTTAACTTTTTAGGTTTTTTGTTTAGTGTGTGATGGAGGCACAAGTTGAGAGAGTAAAAATTAGGTTAGAAATTTTTCCTTCCTCTCCTCTTGTTCACGGCTCCCTTAGGTTAATAATGAGGAGATTTAGTCTCCTCAAATAACTACCCATTGACCAGAAAAACCTGAGTGTATCTGGACACTTTTTCGGTCATTTTAGCTTCTAATATAATGTAATACATTATAATCGTCATTAGTCAAAGACCGACATTATAATACATCATTAATTATAAATATCTGTATATTTATAATTTTCCAATTAATCATAACGGTTTATATTTAATTAGCTTACATTATATACAACAATTAAATATAACATTTTATATTTAATTTACGAATTACACTTAATTCGTCTCAGCTAAATTTATTTAATCATTATTAAATAATTATATCATCATCACATTGACTAACCTTTTAGTCAAAAACACCGACTAACCTTTTAGTCATTTAATAAGGCATCAATATGATTATTTTCTCAAATAATCACATTTCTCAATCACATCCTTTAGGTGTGACTTTTAGGGACCAGTTGATCACCGCCATCTGTATGCAATAACGTCAAACTTATCTAGCAAGCCAACCGTTATCGATAAACGTTAATCAACTGATTACAATACAAAGTATACCCTGTGAACCTACAGAGATTTATTTATGTTAGTGCACTAACTGTGGAGGACACTGGCTCCAACAGAGGGGAAGGGGGAACACCGGACTAAGACATGCAAAGACGCCAAGGGAATGACTAACCAGAAAAGACCACCAATAAACAACTGACGGACTTACCTTCGAAGGTGGGGAAAGGGGCGAGGGGGAGGGGAACACCTTATAGATAAGTCCTCGACGAAGGCACTTGGATAGCAACGTTGACGGCAACGGCGACGAAGTACTGGAACGAGCGACGATCGGAATCCCCACAAGAAACTAACGAAACAGGCCACAATCGGACTAAATGGAGGAAGCCGGAAAGCTCAAGACGATCAACGAAAGCCGGAAAAGGGTCATTTTATCCCGGAGATAGGACCATAAATCGGAGATTAGTGTGTTAAATGATAGGGAAATGAATCGTTCGCCGGAGATGGGGCATGTTACAACCTCATCTCCGGCGAACTGAGTGGAGTAAGGGAGGAGAAATGGGCGGGTGGTGGCTGTGGTGGAACAATAGATTAGACTTTTGGGGTTTTTTTTGGGGAAAAGTTAAGAGAGAGAGAGCAAATTGATATCAAGTGACACTAAAGTAAACTAAATTACTAAAAAGCAAAAATAACACATAAAAGAGTTATTGGTCACTAATAAAAAGACCTAGAGTTCATATCGTCACGCACTAGTATTTTAAAAAGCTTACGAGATAACGACACGATTACTTAATTGTTATTCAAGTGAGACTACAGATAATTCTTTCTGAAATGACAAATCGTCGCTCGTGCATGTAAATTAGTCACATAGAAACAATAAGAGCGTAGATAAACCCCAATTGTACCAACTAATAACACTTTCATGAAAAGTCAGAATAATTTTTATTATATTTATATTCTTTGTCAAATTCCTTGTTCCCACTAATAAATTAAACTATAAAATCTTCATTCTATTAAAACAAGAACATTTAAAGCCACCACATTGACCCACCTCATCATGTTAGTTTTCTTTTTATTTTCTTTGTATTTATACTTTTTTTTTCCGCATTTTATGTATCAATTTGCTTTTATAATCTAAAAGAATACAATAATTTGAACATTTTAATAATCCTAAATTATGAATTAAAACTTTACATTAATAATAAATTACATTGATATGTCAAAAATCCTGAAAATTAATAATTTAAAATTACAATCAACAAAAAATTACTCAATTATATAAGTTTACCTTACACAGTTTTATTATAGCAAAAAATAAAATTCAATAATTAAGTTCATAAGAACCCACCGCTTTAGTTATATTATTTAAAAATCAGTCAGTTAATAAATATTAGAGAATTTAGGTGATATCATTCTAATTTGTAAAATATCAACATTAATTACTCATTGCATGCATTAACAAACTATTTAACCGTTAATCCATGAAGTCCAATATGGATCTAGAATGTCACATATCAAAATAAAATTTGAAAAAAAGATTTTTAAACTGAAACAATATAAAACCCCACAAAAATACATTCTTTTGAACTTATTTTCTTTAATTTGGTTTTAGAAAAATACGAAAAAAATTACTTATTCTAAACCCCTCACTAAATACTCACACTACAATCTACTTAGATAGATCTAATAAATTTATCGAATTGCCATTTTTTATGTGTTACGACCATAAAACCATTAAAAAATTGCCTTGGTTAGACTAATTACATGCATAAAAAATACTTACGTTATAACCAAAAAAAGGAATAAAATTTTACCATGTAGATTGGAAGCATTTAAAAATAAATCCGTCGTTCCTAAGGTGAAATGCAACATACATAACAATTGTAATGTACTGTGTGTACTTTTTTTTTCAAAGTAATTTGTTTTTAGATTTTTTGATTATATAAACAAAAGATAGTGTGAGATAAGGGAAACAAATGCATACATTTATACGAAAATGAGAGAGGGGAGAGTAGAAGAAGATAGAAAAAAGAGAGGTAGGCAATATGGAGGGAATGAAGATAGTCGATCTTTTAGTGACATAGGATTTTGGTGATTGGAATGGTGGGATTATATATGGTCATATGGTGGTACATATGATTCTCAGCAAATCCTGCTTAAGATGGTACTATTCGTTTTAAGTTTAACATGGGTCAACAAAACCATATAGTGGTTATAAAGACAAAACTTTTCCTATTTTTCAGGGAACACATGGGATGATTTGATATGTATTTAACCCGTGTTAAGTTTAAGACAGATAATGTCCGTCTTGAATAGAATTTGTGATGGATTATTTGAAGTGTTTGGGCTTTGTTTATTCCTCAGTTCGGCCGACTTAAAAAAAATAGATTGTACCCGTATAATTACAAACCCATCCAACTAACATGAGCCGAAATCATGTCGCTAAACTTTGCTTAATTAAAATGTGTAAATGTGGATGAATAATCGTGTTATTTTCATTTCGCCGATGTTAAATGTAACGATATTGCTTATTTTCTTCATTTTCCAGATTATTTTATAATACGAATATATCGAACATACACACTTTAAATTGAAAAAAAAATAATTAAACTATGCACAAGTTGTCAAGTCATATTAATTTATTATTCATACTATGGTTTTTATTTTATAGTTGATAAGAGTCCACAATCAATACGTCTGGTTTGTGAAATAAGTCAATAATTATTGTCTAATACTCAAGTTCTCTTTACAAACGTTTCTACGGCGTATTTCATACTGTGTTTTGCAAAGTAATGATATGTACACAAAATATACAATAATTTGTAAGTTTATTAGATTTTTTCTGATATTTGTAAATGATACGAAATATTGTTCGAAATTTTAATTTTAATTAACAGTTATTGAAATTTTATATCAATATTAATGCATTAAATCGAATATTTCCTATACATGTTTAATACCAAACCCGTGCAATTTTGCACGGGTATAAAACTAGTATTAATCAATCAATAAGACGGTTTAAACACATTATAAAATCTCCTTGAAATTCCATTGACAGGTATAAAATCTCCTTCAAATCCATCAAATTTGCCACTTAATCATGATGAAAAAAAAAAACTGATAAAACTCCAATGGACAATCTCGCAATAGGCTCAATAATTGAAACATGCTTGTGTAACGAATAAACAAACTCAAAAATTAAGTACTTGTTAATTAACTTAAAATTAATCATACAAAAAAATGCATTTTCGTAAAATGACTATATCTCCATCGTTTCTCTTCAGTTTTGGTCATGTGACCTACCGTTAGAACTGTAAGAGATTAAGTTATCACCCTTCACTAGAACTACTTTATTATCTTATCTAAAAGTTTAGTTATAACCTTTTAAAGATACCCTTGTTGTAGACGGATTCCAAACTTCTTGGTTTGGGTGGCGTTTATGTTCTTGTTGCTTTTGCTTTTAAATCTTGTTTTTAATGCTTATTTATGGTGTGTTGACGCTTGTTTATTATTGGAACCCTTAGTGTATGACTCTTGCAAATCAATTAGTTAATTACGTTAATTGGTCGTTTCGATTTGTTTGATTAGGATTGTTGTCGTCATCATGAAAACTGCATTTTTTTTCTTTAACTTTCAATGTTAATTGCATGTAAAAGTTAAATGAATAATTATAAAAAGGGGTAAAGTTGAAACTTTATTAAATATCATCAACAATTCTAAGATATGTGTCAACGCCGAATAGCATCTCCAGAAACAAACATCAAAACCTACTAGCTATGCTAATGAATAAGTCCTACGTTCACCTTCTCAAAAAAAAAAAAAAATGCGCGGTTTTTAAGACTTTAATAGCGTAGATCCGTGCAAATGCATGGTTTATAATACATAGAAAAATTAGTATTTAGTAATTTAACTTTAAATTTAATGTTAGAATTTAAAATTATTAATAAGTATTATAAATTACTAGGAGATAGATGAGTGAAAAATTATCATTTTTATAAGCAAGCAGCTTACTTGAAACTATTTTTGTCAAAATCTTATTTATAATAAATATTATTGACTCGATACATTTGTATAGTAAATAGGATAGTGGATTATAGATTATAAAAAGTAATATTAAATCATAATTAAAGTTGTGATTTTATTTTTTGGCAGAAAGGGGCATTAGATTAAACGAAATAGTGCAAGTTTACATAGTACATTAGAAGGGCGGGTCGGGTGATAAATTTATAATGGTTGAATCAATAGTACATAAGTTCTTAATAAAATTAGGCATTGAATGCCAGTAAAGTTCATTAGTGGATTGATCTTTTGCGGAGAAACAAGCAAGAGAGTCAACAACCAAGTTGGCTAATCTCCCTTCGAATTGGATCTTCAAAAGAGGTGATCTGGCTCTATGACGTTTCCAGCACTCCATGACAATATTAGCAAGAGGACAAATTGGAGTGACGTTAGATAAAATGAGATTGACGGCCACTTGGCAATCCGAGCAAAAAATATATTTTCCATTGGATCTAACCGCATACTCGATTCCTTCTCTAATGGTGTATATTTCGCTAGTAAGGGGGTTAGGGACAAGGCGGTGAGTCGTCCACCCAAAGATCCACCTTCCAATACTGTCTCTCACAACACCTCCAATACCATAATTAAGAGAGGAAGGATCCAAGGAGGCCTCAACATTATTGATTTTAAAATAATGTCGGGATTGGGGGATTTAAGGGCCGAGGGTGCTAGGTGAGAGGTCATTCTAAGATAAAGTTTAAAAAAAATTACTGAGGCAGAGAGAATAAAATTTAAAAGTCAAGGTTAAAGTTGAGAAAGTAGGAAAATATACCCAAATATTTTCAATCAGTTTTTCAAGTTTGGTTTATTTGGTCATGTATTTAATTATCCCAAGTGAATTATAAGGCAAAGGAAATTTATGAAAAAGCAAAAATAATAGTGAAAAAAAAAACATGAAAAAAATCTTAATAAAGGTATAGAAGTGGGGTCCACCACTACTTCTTTTATTCTCATATATGTAATGGAAAAAAACATAATTGTTGTGACTTGTGATGAGGTGGTTACTGTAGAGGTTTTAAATGTTTGTGTTTTAATATATATGATATTTTTAATAAAGGAGGAAGATGATACATACAGAGTGTAAAAAAAATGCAAAAAAGTAAAACAACGGTTAATTAGTATAGACCTGACAAAATCGACCCGATTAAAATTACCCGACCCGATAAGGCAGACCTGAGACCCAGCAGTGACCCCAAAAGTGTGACCCGAATTAGACCCGAGAGACCCGATCAGACCTGATTGGAAGTGACCCGCACCGATCCAAACGAACCGAAATGACTCGTAATCACTTATTTTAAGCAAAATTCTAACCCGAATTGACCCAAACAGCTGAAAATGACACATTTGCAAGGTCTAGTTAAATAAGGAGGAAGAAAGAAGACCTGACAAACGCATTAATCATTAATCAGGTTAGGTTTGGGTCCGGCCAATTTGAGTCAGATTAGCTCGCGTTTGTCATATTGTCCGGTTAGTTCGGCTCAGAAAAGGGTTATTAGTTCAGGCTTCGATCAGGTGTTTTTTGGGAATACGCGTTTATGTTTATGCAAGTGGGTCGCCACGACTGCCACGACACAAGATTTAATAGGATCGGGTTTGGGTTGAGCTCTTAAAACACGAACCTGACACAAATGGTCCATTTATAACTAAAGTGATCCTAATTTATATTGATCCTTCATTAAATAAATGTAGTTACACTTTCCAAATATTGACATGACACAAACCCGACACGAAAATAATGGATTAGAGTTGAGGCTTAATTAATGGCAGGCTACTGAGAATGTTTCCACTTGAGGCTTTTAGGCCCCTTTTTAAGTCATGAAATGAGCGGGTGCAGGAACGAAGCGAGTTGGCTGCTAGCGGACCGAAAGGAAGCCTTATAATCTGGCGAGCCTGCTTCCTTTATGATGGTCGGCTTCCCGTCCCCTGCTCGCACAGGACATGTGGAACTAGTAGGTCAACATGAACACGACACGACACGAAATTTAATTGGGTCAGGTTTGGGTTGAGGACAGGGTTCATGACCATGTAACATGTGACATAAACACTAACATGAAACGAGACGATCTGTTTGCGAGGTCTAATTTTTGGGCCAAGTGGATCGAGTTATTTTGGGTCCAGGTGAATTTCAGGTCAAAGATTAAGACAAAAAAAAAAGTACATTTAGTGTTATTATCTATTATTAGTCTTGTTTCAATAATTGAATCTTTATTTTAGCGTGATCAATATCAATTTAAGTGTGCTTTTAAATTACTCATTTTAGGTACATTTTATGTTCAGTTTTAGTTATGTTTGGTCAGGTTATATTTGGGGTGGGTGGATTCGGATCAGGTCATTTTGAGTCGGGTCAGTTCCGGGTCAACAGAGTTTAGGCCATGTTCGGGTCAGGTCGGGTCGATTCGAGTCTCTGGTCACACCTAGTGGTTGTAGTTCAGGTCAGTTTCGGGTGTCGAATCAGTCTTTTCAGATCATGTCAATCAGGTCGGGTTGATTTTGTCAAGTATAGAAAAAAAGTGGTTAACTGAGTTTATATATTATCGGTTAAAAATGGTTGACATTATTATGAGAAGAGCGTCAATAGTTTAGATTATCGGTTAAAAAAAAGTGGATAACTGATCGAGTTTATTATCGGTTAAAAAGTGGATAAATTCTACCTACTTCTAAAATACGCATTTAAATAATATGATTTACATACATACATACCAATTTTAGCCGCTATCCACTCTTTTGGTAAATTTTCCAAAAAAAAGAAAAGCTCCGAAGCTTCTAGAATCTCTTCCACTATCTATATAAAGTTATAAACCCTCCTCACCTCAATCTATTTCTTCCATAACAAACAACTCTCTCTTTCTCTCTCAAGAAAAAAGAAAAGAAAGAACAACAACAACAATGGCGGAAACAGCAACACCAAAGAAGATCATGTTGAAATCATCAGACGGTGAGGATTTCGAAGTGGACGAGATTGTGGCAATGGAATCTCAAACAATAAAAAATATGATTGAAGACGATTGTGCTGATAACGCAATTCCTCTTCCTAATGTTACTGCTAAAATTTTGTCTAAGGTTATCGAGTATTGTAAGAAACATGTCGAAGCCGCCGCTGCGAAAACCGCTGATGCAACGACGGATACTGCTGCTGGTGTTGCTGGCGATGATGATGAACTGATGAAGTGGGATGCAGAATTTGTCAAAGCTGACCGAAATGCCCTTTTTGATCTTATCTTGGTATGTTGTTTAAGTTTTCATCTTTTTTCGTTTTTAAAAAAATTGTTTCGTAATGTAAGACGGTCTTATTCTATAATTTGAAGTTCATGGTGTGTTGTTATTTTCTTGATTATAGTAAAGTTTGGATTTTGGATCTTTTTAGGGTTTAGTGGACTTTATGTATGTAATTTGAGGATTGTGTGTGTTTTTTAATTTGCTTGATTATAGTAAAGTTTGAATCTTTTTTATTTGATTTGGATAACCATGTAATTTGTTTGTTGTTTTGTAGATCTTTGGCTTCAATTGTTACGATAAAGTTTGAATCTTTTTTCGTTTTGTGAATTGCACATATGATCTTTTGACTTAGTTGTTGTGTGATACAGGGTTTGAACTAATTAATAAAAAGATTGTTTCATCGTTTCATATTTTCATATTGTAAGACGGTCTTATTCTGCAATTTGAAGTTCATGCTGTGTTGATATTTGCTTGATTAAAGTAAAGTTTGGATCTTTTTGGGGTTTGTGGATTGCCTATGTGATTTCTTCTTTAGTGTTTAGATGTAATTTGAGGACTGTGGTTTTTTTTTCTTGATTATAGTAAAATTAGAATATTTTTTTATTTGATTTTGATAACCATAAATTTGTTTGTTATTTTGTAGATCTTGGACTTTAATTGTTACGATAAAGTTTGATTTTTTTGTATTTGTTTTTTGGGTTTTTCTGCTTTTCCATTTAATTCCCAAAACTTGGTTTTGGTGTTTAATTGTTCATCAATTTTAGGAATTTCATGTTTAATTCTACTTCTGTATTCTGTATATGTTAAGGTTGATTATCTTAGTTATTAAATATGAAATTCTTCGCTAATGAGTAATGACAGTATCTAAAGAGTTCAGTTTAAGATGTCGATTTGTATGTTATTGTCTCACATAACGACCCATCTCATTCGAGTCCCGGGTTAGTTTTCTGTGTAGAGGCTCAAGTTTGCCTAAGCCGGTTTAATTTCGGATTGATGACCGTCTCACTTAAGATTTTGATTGATTAAGTTCTTTATCCTAACATGTTGCTAATGGTGTTGTGTTATCATCTATCGCAGGCTGCGAATTATCTGAACATCAAGAGTTTGCTGGACTTGACATGCCAATCAGTGGCGGACATGATCAAAGATATGACACCAGAGGAAGTCAGGAAGGTATTCAACATTACAAACGACTTCACCCCCGAAGAAGAAGAAGCAATTCGAAAGGAGAACCAGTGGGCCTTTGAATGATCGTCTCTTGTTTTGCTACTACCGCCATGTTTATATCATCGTCGGAAATTAGTTGTTGATATCAAAGAGTTGAGATGATCTCTTGGAACACAACCCTTCTAGTTTCAGTAGTAGTAGTAGTGATTGTCAAGAATTAGATTAATTGGAATGATCTTTATAAGCAATGCTAAACTAGTATGAATATCATTTCGTTTTTGAAACAATTTTTACAATTAAAATATCAGTTGTGACTTTATTTCAACGTGGTGCTTTTTTTTTCTGAATTAAAACCATAATAACAATGAATGAAATCGAATCCATTTAATTATTTAAGAGCTGTTTTTGAGTCTAGACATCCATAGCTATGATAAAAGAACTCAATAAGAAAATAGAATGAAAATTCATGAAATCATGTTTTCAAAATTTGATATCCTTAATAATCTATGATTACCATCCTGTTACTAATTGTGGAGTCTAACCTTCACAACCTTGAGAAATCCCAATTTCATTAACTACCCATACATATTCTCGATTACACATGAACCCTATCGCGTTCACTTGAAAAACCGTCAAACTCTTCTCGCTCCTCCAAATAAAAATGACAAAAATACAAAGTCGTCATCACAAAATTCACTCTAAACGTCCAATTGAACTATTCACCCGATTGTAAGACACGGGTACCAACATCATCGTCCTTAGACTAGCAACGTACTTTGATTGCTTCACCGACTGTGTGACTAATGACATGAACCGTATATTTCTTGAAATGATATTGTGACATTGTTGGCTCGAACATGACATTAGTAACGTTACGAACAGCAAAAGAATGACTAATTGCTTTTGTTTGGTGTAACCCATTAAAGTGTGGATAATGACACTACTATAACTCGATAAGTAGATGACATTAGTAACGTTACTGGTCAACACACTTCCATATGCATAACTGTGTTATCAAAATGCATAAATGTGTAAATTATAGTGCTATATGTTGGGAATTTTCGTTAAACGAACTTGTACACCTTCCAACTGCTAATTATTCTTTATTACTTTAAGGCAAGAGTTTTTGAGGTAGCCAAACTTCATCTTCTTCGTTGTTCTTTTTGAATTTGGGGTAGTAGTTGCTACCTCATGCTACCATGGAGCTACGCCCTTGTTTGGGACCGAGACACGACATCGTGAAGAGGGTTATCAGTGCGAGTACGATTGTTTTAAGTTTTTATGTATGTAATAAGAGGGCAAAAGTAAAAAAAAAAATTAAAAGTACAAAAGTATTGTTTTCCTTCAATTGTTTTTATCAACCAATTTGGAGATAATTACTGAAATCATGTTAGTTTTACGACCATGGGCTCGTGCAAGCGGCGCAGGCGCACATGGCCTCTGAATCGGAGGGGCCCAGTTCCGTGAAACGAAATAATGCAACTTTATCCAATAACTACACCCTATGTCACTAGCCACTTAGAGCAATAGCAATAGAAAAATTTTGGGATATTTTATAGTGTACCCTTGAGGTTTTTAGTTTTTTGTACCTTTTTTTTTTAAAATGTACCCTAAACTTCTTGTTAATTTCTCCATGATGACCTCTTTCAATCTATGTTAACTTTATCGCTTATCAAACAACCGTCATTCGACCTTTATTCGGACCTCCTTCATCATTCTTTATTAGAAGCATCACAAATCACTTTTAATAAGTACAAACTACTATTAAATGTCTTCGTTATAATACATGAAATGCTAATGGGGAATTCATGAATTGTTAGTTATATTCGTATACTATGGGTTAATGGATAATTTGGCGAACTAATAAGTAATTGAGTAGATTGCCGATTAATTGGTACAGTAAAAACATGGTTTAATAGATCAACTAAGAAACTAACTTAGGAAAGACAATCAATAAGGTTATTGTATAGACTAAAGTATAAAGTTCCGGGGTACACCGTAAAATTTCAAAAATGTGGGAGTACACCATAGAAACCCAAAAACACAGGGCGCACGGTAGAATTTCCCAAAAAATTTATATAAAGCTCTTCTCATTAGATGTCATATTTTTTCATTCCCAATATTTAAGTACTTTTACTTACAAGAACATTTTTTTTCTTGGAAATTGACAAAGATTAAAAACACCTTACATAGTTACATGTTCTATGTCATGATTATTGGTCAACACACTTTCATATGCACACAAACATAATTCTTATTTTAGAACTTAATTAGTTCTTAAAATTAAGAAAAAAGTTATGATTTAGTAGATGAACTTTTAAAATAAAGTTCTTGGTGATAATCTCAATGGCAAGAACTATTATTACTAATGCTCTTAGATCATTTGCAATGAGTGGTTTTTGTTTTGGGTTTGTCAATAAGAACATTTTAAAAAAAAGTTTGTCTCATTGAAACATAAAGTTTGTTTTTAGGAAAATTTTCAATTAGGGTGCCTGAGTTTTGGGTAAATATCAATTTGGGTGCCTGAAGTTTGAGAAAATTCACTTTGGGTGCCTCAGGTTTAAGTACATTTTCAATTTGGGTATCCAAGGTTTGATAAGTTTCATTTAGGATGCCTAAGAATCTAAGTTCATACTAGTATTATTATGAGTACCTTTAATTAAAAGCTATATTTCTTTTTATAGTTGTAAGCACAATAAATTTTAAAAAAAATTATGTTTTCATTGAATAAATTTTATTTTATTTCTTACATCATCAATACTTTTTTTAACTAATTGAGTTTATGTAACTTTTAAATAAAATTATGTGTTTTTAAAATTATTGATATAATAAATAAATAAATACATCTATTATAGCTCATAATATTTACTTTTGTTGCTTGTGTTGTTAAAAAGAATTAGTTCATTTGATATTTTTATAAACACAGCTTTATTCCTAAAAATTTACTTTATTGTATTTTAGTGAATAGTTTAAAATAATATTTAAATTACAAATAAATTGTGCTTAATATCAATTAAGATTTAGTAACAAACTCTGCATCACATTTACCAATTAGTTTTTAGTTTATTGTATTTTAGCGAATAGTTGAAAATAATATTTAAACTAAGAATAAATTTTACTTAAATATCAATTAAGATTTTAGTACCAAAATTTGGATTACATTTCACATGGTATGTTGGAAATAGTTTTTTTTTTAAAAAAAACGTTTTTTTAACTTACTTATTCTAAAGTTGAAGAAGTATAGTAACATTATGACAAAGGTTATTCTAAAACATTTTTCAGTGATTTTTTTATTTTATAAAAGAAAATTAAGAGTATTAAATAAATTATGAGTATTAAATAAATTTTATTAGTAAATGAATTTTTTTCTAGTTTCTCAAAGAAAAAAAAAACAAATTGATTAATTAAGTATATATTTTTTTATGTTTAATACTATAATTTTTTTATTTTTTATTAAAGCTACCCAAAATAATATTGTAATCTATAATGTACAAACCTTATTAGTGACCCTAAATGGGACTAATCAAACCTTGGGTACCCAAATTGAAAATGTATTTAAACTTGAGGTACCCAAATTGAAATTATTCAAACCTCAGGCACCCAAATTGAGATTTAGTCAAATCTCAGGCACCCTAATTGTCAATTTGGGTGCCTGAGGTTTGAGTAATTTCAGTTTGGGTACCTCAGATTTCAACATATTTTCAGTTTAGGTGCCTGAAGTTTCGTTAGTTTCATTTAGGTTGCCTAAGGTTTATATGTAGTGGAGTATCATTTAGGTAACTTTAATAATAATAAAAAAACTTCTTATAGTACTAAACATACAAAAAAAATTATATATAGTTAAGTAATTTGATTTTAATTTTGAGAAACGTAAAAAGCAAGGCATATTCTAATAATAAGCTTAAAATCATGCTATAATAGTTATTTAATTTAATACTCCTTGCTTTTCTAAGAAAATGAATGAAAATGCATGTTTTATATAACTTTTGTCACATTGTTGATATGCTTCTTAAACTCGGAACAAGTAAGTTAAAAGGGTTTTAAAGATAATTTTCTTTTCAACATATTATATGAAATGTAACCCAAATTGTGTTATTAAAATCTTAATCGATTGATAAGCAAAATTTATTTGTAATATAAATATCACTTTAACACTCCACTAAAATATAACAAACTAAAAATCACATTTTTGTTTTTGAAAAATAGGTATTTATAAAAATACCAAATGAAGTATTTTTTTTTAGCACCACAAGAAATATTTTTGAGCTACATAAAATTTATTTATTATATCCAATAATTTTAGAGACACTTAATTAATTTTATTTAAAAGGTAAATAAAGTTAATTAGTTAAAAAAATTATTGATATAAAAATAAAATCATTTTTAAAGGAAACATAAATTTTATATTTTTTTAATGTTTGATAGTATAAAAAGAATTTTTTTTTATTAAAGGTACCTAAATGATACTATGTATAAACCTTAGGCACCCTAAATGGAACTAACCAAACCTTGGGCACCTAAACTGAAAATATGTTTAAATCTGAGGTACCCAAACTGAAATTACTCAAAACTCAAGCACCCAAATTGACATTTAGTCAAACCTCCTGCACCCTAATTGAAAATTATCCTTAAATAAAAGCATTAGAATGAAGAACAAAGGCTTATATCTCATGAGCATAAAGATTTAAGTATTTTAAGAAGAAGAAAAGAAAAGAAGAACTCCCCCGGGCGGGGATATTTTGTACCCGGGCGGGGATACTGGCACTTGAAGCATGGTTTGGGCAGAAGCACTCCCCCGGACGGGGGGAAATTAGCCCCGGGCGGGGGGGTGCGAAAACCCATATTCGAGTTTTGGAAACTCCAATTTAGCTTAGTTTCCAAGTTCTAATAAAAGACCTATTATTAAAAAGCCTTGAATACTTAGTTTTACATACATTGTTTTTATCTTATGCTTAGATTAAGAACCCTAATCACAAGAACTCTCTAGATTAAGATTTAATTACTTTGCTCTTTGGATTATTGCAATTATATTTTGTTCTATTCAACATTCAGGTTCTTTAATTACAAGTATTCTTTCATCTATTCTTTTAGTTATGTCTTATATTGTTTTAATTATGAATTGTTTGTCTTCTTTTATTATGAGTGAGTAATTTGCCATCTAGGTATCGTAGGATTGTTGTAGGGATGACAAGCATGAATTGAATTGTTAATTTTGATTACCTAATTGGTATCTCGGATTTAGATAAAGATTTATATTGAATTGGGTTATTGTTTTTGATTGAATGAATCTAAAAGCAACTTAATTGTTCAATGGGAATTGAGAATTGTTTTGTGACGAGATTTATCCACCAAATTCATAATCTAATAATAGGTTAAAACTGAATCAATTTGTGGAAGCAAGCGGTTTAGTTTAGAACATTAATCTTATCTTTGATTATTAGTTATTCATGGAAGTGTCTAATTGATAATTAGGACTTAACTATCAACTTAATGCCTCTACTTGGTTTAATTTGCTTATGGAAGTAGGTAGGTTGATCAATATTAGGGAGTTTAATTATCTCGGAAGAGTTTTTAATAGCAAATTAGGTAGTGTCTAATCCGAGTAGTGATTTGGTAATTATTCATCTTTAGTAGAGCTTGTCAACCTATAACGAGACTACGGGCCTTAGACCTTTTAGTTATTGATTAAAATCGTTGTTATTTGTTTATAAATTTAGTCTAGTTAATTCTCTATTATTGATTCCTCGTAGCTAAAGTATAATCTAATTCGACTAGTACTTAACTTTACTTCCCTGAGATCGACTCGTAAGCATCTACAATTGACCCGTACGCTTGCGGTATTTTTAACTGAACAAGTTTTTGGCGCCGTTGCCGGGGAAGTAACGGTTAATATTAGTTAATTTTAGATTAGTTTAGACTACGTTTTTTTATTTTCCCCCTTTCAAATGTTATTTTATCTTGGTTTTCCACAATATGAAGATGAGGAATTTTGGGCTTACCTTGATAGACTTAAACAGTTCCTTGACTCATTGGATGGTCACGGCTTCAGCGATGAAGAGTTACGTCTAACAATTCAGAATGGTATAAATAGTCATGTTAGATATTTGTTTAACTCTTTATGTGGTGGAGATCTTTCTTCTAAATCAACTAATGAAGCTTATGACCTTTTTGACTGGTTAGAACGTGAAAGTCGTAACCCCGAATTCTCGTTTTTAAAGGCTTGTCATATAAACCATAATGTGAATACCAATGATAATTTTGAGGTCGTTGATAATAATGTTGAGGGTGATAAATGTATGGGTGAAATTGTTGACATATCAACCAAGGAGATTATTGATGAAATCATTTTACAAGAGGATGAGGTTGGTTATTTCTCAGCCAAGGGAGATGATATATACAACCTCAATCCTACCGCTCATTCATCTATCCCTTCTAAAATTCTTGATTTAGTTCCATCAGTTCCCCTTCTTTATCCTCCTCTATGCTTAAGTCCATTATATATTTCTCATTCCTATGAATGTTTGGATGAGTATATTGACGATACATCTTTGTATTTCCTTTCCGGACATTTTGGGGCCTATAAAGGTAGACCGCCAGACATATCTGAATCGGTAAGTGATTATTTTGAGGTGATGTTTCATAATATCAAATATGATGAACGGTGTTTTGGGTCATATGAAACTAACTTTATGGAGCAACCAATGATTAAGGAATGGATTAACATATTCATGTTTGATGAGAGTTCTTCAAGGGGGTATGATAAGTTACAACGTTTTTTATCCATGACGATACTTGTCCATAATTTGAAACGTTGTTACTTACATTGTCATGAAGAGTGCTCGCAGGCTTATGATCGACTCTTGCGATCATTAAATGCTTCTTCTATTGAAGATGATCCACGCTGAGAATATTGAAAAAGCGTCAAGCTAATTTCGTTAAAGAAGCGCTTCTTGGGAGGCAACCCAAGTTAGGTATGTATTTATTTTCGTTTTCTCATTTTTTTTAAAAATAATAATGAAGGATCTGTTTAGCTCGTCCGGGCGCGGTTGACCATGTTGTCGGTCAAACCCCATCCCCCCTTCTTTTGTTTATTGTCCCATGTTTTGAACTTCTTATGCATTGAGGACAATGCGTTGTTTAGGCTTGGGGGAGGATACACTTCATTATATATGTGTTGTAGTTATCTAGTTAATAGTTCATTCATCGCATTGCATTTCTTTTTAAAAAAAAAAACCAAAAAATCTTAAAAATTCAAAAAATTTGACATCTTATTACTAGTGGATTTGGCTTATGCTTAAACATTGATTATGTCTCATTCCATTTTGCTAGCCTTTGAAGCTTGCTAATTGCATGTTTCAGGCCTTAGTTGTCTTTCTAAGACAACTTGAAAATACTACTAGATGAGTCTTGACACCGTGACACCTCACGGGGCGCGATATCCTTGACCACACCATGTATATGGCATAACTACTTAAATTGAGAGGATGTAGAGCCTCCCAGACCGGCGTACCTGTATCCGGTCTCATTGTTAGGATTTGAGAGTAGTTTCCCTCCAGGATGTGCTTTACTTGAGTGTGGTGTATCCCCCCGTTCTCCTTGTGCATTCGACCATCTTGCGTTATGAGGCATGTTTCTTTTGTTATAATTTGAACTCCACATGGCCAAATAGACTTGTTTTATTACCCTTTGAATTAATCCGTTGCTTGTAGCCCGTCTGAGCCTTTCTAGCATGATTTTCTTTGGTTAACCCACATTATATAGCTACATTCCAAAACCTCCGACCTTAGCCGGGTCAGTCGTGTGTAGTACTTTTGTGGTTATTTTGCTGCTAAAGGTGGGTAAGGGTGTTTAATTGTCTAGTCTAATATGTCACTTGTTGATAACATGGAGTTTATTCTTTGGACTTGTGTATCTTATTAGTCTTATCTCATGTCGTGCCTCTCATGAAAATAAAGAGTTGATGAGAAAGAAAAAAAAATGTATATGAAAAAGAAAAAAAAAGGAAAAAAAAAGAGAGAAAAGAAAAGAAATATATGAATGAAGGAAGGAAAAAAGAGGGAAAGACATGGAGAAGTTTGCTTATAATCAAGAAAGAGATAGTCCATTAAGTTGGGTTTTGGGTTTATATCCGGATTAGAGCTTGCTTTGTATTGTAATAAACAAATGGTGTCTAATGGGATTTAAATGGGGAGTAGTGATTTTCTAGCATATTTATCACTTTCCCTGTATGTGTTACAAGGTATAAGATCATTTCACCATTGTGTTTTAGCTCTGTCCGGATTGTCTTACATTGTCTACTTAGTGACGTTGGGTTCCTAATGTTGGATATTCATGTGGTAAGTACAAATACGCGACTACCGGTTTTTAACTCCACATTATCCAAATATGTTGCCACTTTTTACCCTTCAACCTAAGCAGTTGCAACCCTTTGCCTCGCTTGTTTGACTTGAATGCATGAGAATTGGAGGGGTATTCCACTCTTTATTGTGGGCGTAGTGCCATTTTTGCACTTTTTCCTGCAGGTTGAATAGGTGAGTGCCACAATAAAAATTGCCTTGTTCTATGTGTGATGAGTGACATCTTGTGAGCGCCTAGTACATCGTATTGCACGGTTAAAGGATTGAGCATGGAGTGGGGTGTTGCACCGTCTTATGATCATTAATTATGTTTGTGTTTTCACCACTCCCTTTGGTTTATCAAGGGAAGAGGCCTTTACATGTATGATGCTAGATTCGTGTAGGGTGATGCATTTGGTATTGAGTTGTTTAGCCATTTCACTATCTTGTCCTCCTATTTATTGATTGATTGATGAGTATTTGCTTGAGGACAAGCAAGGTTTCGGCTTGGGGGAATTTGTTAAGTGGTTATTTTACGTATATTTAGTAGCTTAATTAGGCTTGTTTTGACTCCCCTTGATATGATTTTAGGCTAGTTTTGCATGGTTTCGTCATGTTTCGATATATACTACGCTTTGGTATGTTTCGTGTTTGTTTCAGGTCAAAACAAACCATCCTTGGAAAGGTATCCATGATAGGAGTGTTGAGAAACGAGTAAATTATCATTTATTGAGTTTGGCAAAATATGACATGGCAATGGAAGGATTTTTCCTTTGCACTTGCTCTTAATTAGTGTTGTTAGGTTGAAAATAAATTTGTCATTGTACAAGGATTTCTTCTAGAAATGAGAAATAAGGCACTCATATATATAAATTTCTCCAAAATTGAATTGAATTAAATTTTTCTTTATAATAGTCATGATTTATTTTTCCTATTTTTCTTTTAATATTATAGTAAATGGACTCTCTTAAAAATTTCACACCGGCCACCCAAAAATTTAGGAACGGTCCCGATTTTACCCTATATAAGTTCTACATACTCTCGAAATCCGAATCAAAAATCCGAATCACATACCAAATAAACGGAGTATTTCCTAAATTCCGTCGAAGAAAAAAAACTAACAAAATGTCCTAAACCTTTTCGAATCCCTTCATCTATATAAACCCACCTTACCTCACACTTTTCTTCTATCACGAAAAAAAAAAAAAAACTTGGTCAAATAACAAGAGAAAAAAAGAAGAGAAAAAGCAAGAACAACAACAATGGCGGAAACATCATCACCAAAGAAGATCATGTTGAAATCATCCGACGGTGATGATTTCGAAGTGGACGAGATGTAAGTGTTTACATAAACCTATATGTATATTCTAATAACATATGAATATACAATAATAAAAGCGGAAGCGGTAAAATAGATCGTATTATTTACCTCCAGCCATTGCTTATAAATCTGAAATAATGAATAAAGAACTCAACAGATTAATCCCCAAATAGTTGCTGCATAAACCCGTATTCCGATTGTAGGTTCTAACTCTTCACTTCTCACTTTTAGATGGTGTAAAAATAAATACTTAATGGAGGAGTAGAATTAGTGACCTTTTATTAATTAAGGATGTTGTTTATATATACACTGTTTTGCCATCAAAAACAGTTGAAACAACTTGAGAATGAAGTGGGCGAGTGTTTACTGAAGAATAGGAGAATTAAAGGTCAGTTAAAACAAATGTTGACTGACTAATAAATGGGCCACAATGACTTTCTAATATTATCTTAATAAATATAAATACTTGTATTAATATTAATTATTAGAAAAGTCCTACATTCTCCCACTTGGCTCATTTATAACAAGCGAGACCGTATATACGAATCATAGCGACAAATTCTCTTAGAACGAGAATTAGTCTTCCATGTATCACAATATATTTGGTCACACATCACTCACTTAACTATAGTGAATAAACCATATGTTTATTCAAGGTCAAACATAATGATAAATCTCAATAAACTGAAATAACTAAAATAGTACGTACATAATTGCAAATGAGAAAATATCCAACTGAATGAAAAAATTTCAACAAAAAACTTAGTAAATGTATCACATGATAGAACCAAGTCCCATCGTTACAACATGATCCTTGAAATCTTTAGTGCGCAAAGCTTTAGTCAAGGGATCCGCGATCATAAAAAGAGTGCTAATGTGATCAACCGTCACCTTCTTTTCTTTAACACGTTCTTTTACGGCTAGATACTTTATGTCAATGTGCTTACATCGACTTCCACTTTTATTATTCTTAGCCAAGAACACCGCAGGATCATTATCACAATACATTTTAATCGGCCGGCTAATTGAGTCAACAACTCTTAGCCCAGAAATGAAACTTTTCAGCCATACACCATGTGAGGTAGCCTCAAAACAAGAAACAAACTCAACCTCCATAGTAGAAGTAGCAATCAAGGTCTGCTTCTTACTACTCCAAGATATAGCCCCGTCAGCCAACATAAACACATATCCTGAAGTGGATTTACGTGAATCAATGCAGCCAGCGAAGTCCGAGTCGGAGTAGCCTACCACTTCAAGACTATCAGTCCGTCTATACATGCATAAGCATGAAATCTTTAGTACCCTTAAGGTACCTAAGCACTTTCTTTGCAGCCTTCCAGTGTTCGATTCCTGGGTTACTCTGATATCTGCCTAATACTCCAACAACATATGCAATGTCAGGCCTGGTACAGACCTGAGCATACATAATGCTACCAACAGCTGAAGCATAAGGAACATTTTTCATTTGTTCCTTCTCAAGATCATTCCTGGGGCACTGGTCCAAACTGAACCGATCACCCTTTATAATCGGTGCTACATTTGGTGAACAATCTTTCATTCTGAATCTATCAAGTACTTTGTCAATGTAGGCCTCCTGAGACAAACCCAAAATGCCTCGGGATCTGTCTCTATGGATCTTAATGCCAATGACATAAGATGCCTCACCCATATCTTTCATATCAAAGTTACTTGAAAGAAATTGTTTCACCTCATATAGCAACCCCTTATCAGTGGTTGCTAGCAAAATGTCATCCACATACAATACAAGGAAACAAATCTTACTCCCACTGACCTTAAGATATATGCATTGATCCATGATATTTTCTTTAAAACCGAATGAAGTAATAACATCATGGAATTTCATATACCATTGTCGGGAAGCTTGTTTCAAACCGTATATGGATTTATTAAGCTTACAAACCAAATGCTCACGATCTTTAGAGGGGAATCCTTCAGGTTGTTTCATAAAAACCTCTTCCTCTAAATCACCATTGAGAAATGCCGTTTTCACATCCATCTGATGTAGCTCGAAGTCAAAATGAGCTACTAATGCCATTACAACACGGAGAGAATCTTTCTTTGAAACATGAGAAAAGGTCGCCGTGTAATCAATTCCCTCTCGTTGAGTGAACCCTTTGGCAACGAGCCTAGCTTTATGTCTCTCGATGTTGCCATGTGAGTCTTTCTTAGTCTTAAAGACCCACCTGCATCCAATGGCTTTTACACCACTGGGCAACTCAACGAGATCCCAAACTCGATTAGATGCCATAGAATCCATCTCATCTTTCATAGCATTCATCCATAAGTTTGAATCAGTAGAACTTATGGCCTGTGAAAATGACGTGGGATCGTTATCAGCTCCAACATTATAAACTGATTCTTGCAGATACACTAAATAATCACCAGGAATAGCTGATCGTCTTGGTCTTGTAGATCTTCTTAATGGGTTTTCTTCACCCTCATGAGGAATTGTTTGTTCCTCATTAACTTCATGATCTACATTATCAGCTTGTGGAATCTCAACGGTTAGTTGTCTAATACTCGGTTGGACTAAAGGAGTGTGAACGACAATCAACCTATCACTTGAAACTGAAGGTGGAAGTTCATTATGATCTTTTTCAGAAATAATTTCTTGAAATTGATTACTCCCACTAATCAAGTCATTCTCAAGAAATTTAGCATTTCTTGATTCCACAATTCTGGTACTGTGAGAAGGACAATAGAATCTATAACCCTTAGACTTTTCGGCATATCCAATGAAATACCCACTAATAGTCCTTGGGTCAAGCTTCTTTTCTTGTGGATTATACACTCTTACTTCAGAAGGGCGTCCCCAAATGCGTATATGTTGCAAACTCGATTTCCATCCCTTAAATAACTCAAATGGTGTTTTTGAGACAGCTTTGGAAGGAACCCGATTTAATATATACGCTGCCGTTTTAAGAGCATCAGTCCACAAAAAAGAAGGAAGTTTAGTGTTACTTCGCATACACCGCACCATATCCATTAATGTTCGATTTTGTTCTTTCCGCTACACCATTCATGTCTGGAGAACCAGGCATAGTGTATTGGGCAACAATCCCATGCTCTTGAAGAAATTTAGCAAATGGACCTGGTGCTTGTCCGTTCTCAGTGTATCTACCATAGTATTCACCACCTCGATCTGATCTCACGATTTTAATGTGCTTACCACATTGTTTCTCTACTTCTGCCTTGAACAATTTAAAGGCATCTAAAGCTTCGTTTTTTGGACGAAGTAAGTAGAGATACATGTATCGTGAAAAATCGTCAATGAAGGTGATAAAATATTTTGGATCATTAGCATTCATGTCTGGACAACAAATATCTGTGTGTATGATCTCTAATAGGTCCGAACTCCTGTTAGCACCTTTCTTAGATGTATTAGTTTGCTTCCCCTTTATGCAACTAATACAAGTATCAAAATCAGTAAAGTCTAAAGTATCAAGTACTCCATCCTTTACTAATCTTTTTACCCTCTCAATGGAGATATGTCCCAATCTCCGGTGCCATAATATAGAGGAATCCTCTTTTATAATACATCGTTTTAAACCAGTATTAACATGCATAGTACTTTGAGTGGTTTCATTTTGCAAACAAAGACGATATAAATTCTCAGACAAAGTACCAAAACCTATAATTTCAGAATTCTTGCGAATATTAAAATCAGAATCCAAAAAATTAAAAGTAAATCCAAACGGTACAAGTCTTGAAATAGAAATTAAATTCCTAGCAAAATTGGGAACATAAAAAGTCTTTTCCAAAATCAAAGTAAAACCACTACTAAGAATTAAGCTGCATGTCCCAACGGCTTCCACATGTGATCCTATCTGATTACCTGAATAGATAGATGCTTCACTGCCCACTGGTTTCCTTAGGTTTGTCATACCCTACAAGGTATTCGAAACATGGATTGTAGTGCCAGAGTCAATCCACCATGTATTATGATTCATAACCATATTAGATTCATAACAAACAAATGAAAGAAAAATACCTTTCTTTTTGAGCCAAGCCTTGAACTTAACGCAGTCTTTCTTTATGTGTCCCTTCTTTTTACAGAAGAAACACGAGGACTCCTTCTTAATGACTTGTTCAGCTGAAATCTTACCCTTTCCCTTATCTTTAGAGCGACCCTTACTCATTCTAGCACAAGCTAATTCCTTATTTGTGCCAGTAGTAAGGTTCACTTTTTCTCCTTCCTCCATCAACAATCTACCCTCCTCTTGAACACACATGGTCATACGTTCATTAATTGACCATTTATCCTTATGTGTGTTATAGGATATCTTAAAGGGAGCATATTGTGCAGGAAGTGTGCATAAGATGAAGTGCACAAGGAAAGCATCAGACATGGTAACTTCCAGACCCTTAAGTTGAGCTGCAATATCCCGCATGCGCATGATATAATCACGCACCCCTTTAGTCTCTGTGAGCCTCATGGATGAGAATTTCATAATTAAGGTACTAGCAAGAGCTTTATCAGAAGTCACAAACTGCTCATCGATGGCCTTAAGAAGATCTTTGACTTTAGTATGCTGGTCGACCGAACCCCGAATACTAGCGCACAACCTGGTCTTTATGAACATAATGGAGAGACGGGTAGATCTCTCCCACTTTTCATAAAGATCAACAGCATCAGGCTCGCTAGTCTCCGTAGTAATCGGAGGCTCGTCCTTCCGAATAGCATAGTCAATGTCCATCCATCCCAACTGCAGTAAGACTCTCTCTTTCCAGACCTTATAATTCTCACCACTTAATTCAGGAATGTCAAACTTGACATCAGTAGAACTACCAGGTAAAATAACTGCAAAAATAAAATAAATAACATGCTTATCAAAAAAATTTGAGACTTAAAATTTATCATAATTCACCAATGTCAATCATGCTCATATAAATCTAGTGACATAAAACTTGCATGTGGGCTAAAGTCATACTCAAATTAGATTCATAAAATATATCCATATGATGAAACTACTAAATCGTTATTTCTTAACTCCTGTGGGTAAATCAAGAAACATAATCTAATACTTCACCCCAATTAATCATACAAATACAATAAAATTTCCTGTGGGCATATTTCATCATATCACATACAATCAATTGCAACGAAATGTGTAGTTTCCACATGTGATTCTAAAACAAAATTTTAAATAATTAGAGATGTTGTGGCTACTCTCCGATTAACAAAAATTTACAAATCACTCGACATTTATATGAATCTGTATACTATAAGACAACATATTGTATGTGATATACATGTAACATAGGTCATAATCATTCCAAAAGACCATATGTATCACGTAACATTCAACTGTCTCACACATATATATAGCAGTACAGTGACAAATTAAGAGTAAGGTCATTAAAATTTGCTGCCTAAAAGAAATAATTCCCACCTAAAAGACTAATCCATGCGCAGTAGTCCAATGTGGGATAAAATTCAACAAGATTCTCATAAAAGCTAAAAAAAGGGCGCAAGGGGTTATACAAAGGCTGACAAGAATTGACATTTCAATGCACAACAGTACAAACTTTGGAATCTTAATAAAGTTTTGACTATAAAAAACCACACATTGAAAAAACCATAAAGTCATTCAAGTCAATAAAACTCATCTCCTTCATTAAAACACCGAAAAGAACTCCATTGTCTGCATTTTAACAGTTAACCAAAAAACATTTCAGTTCAACCCAAAACACCGAAATAAATCCAAAACAGGAACCAACATTAGAACAGCAAATCCAAAATAAAAAGCCAAGATGAAAAACGGGTATTGTTTCCAAAACGGAAGACGAGCAACAAGATGTGTATTACATCTCAGTTCAAAACAGAAACTCCGAAACTCCAATGGAGTCGGAAAAACAACAAGCAAGACAGAGGCAATATGGCTCTGATACCAAATGTAAGTGTTTACATAAACCTATATGTATATTCTAATAACATATGAATATACAATAATAAAAGCGGAAGCGGTAAAATAGATCGTATTATTTACCTCCAGCCATTGCTTATAAATCTGAAATAATGAATAAAGAACTCAACAGATTAATCCCCAAATAGTTGCTGCATAAACCCGTATTCCGATTGTAGGTTCTAAATCTTCACTTCTCACTTTTAGATGGTGTAAAAATAAATACTTAATGGAGGAGTAGAATTAGTGACCTTTATTAATTAAGGATGTTGTTTATATATACACTGTTTTGCCATCAAAAACAGTTGAAACAACTTGAGAATGAAGTGGGCGAGTGTTTACTGAAGAATAGGAGAATTAAAGGTCAGTTAAAACAAATGTTGACTGACTAATAAATGGGCCACAATGACTTTCTAATATTATCTTAATAAATATAAATACTTGTATTAATATTAATTATTAGAAAAGTCCTACACGAGATTGTCGCATTAGAATCTTAAACAATAAAACATATGATTGAAGACGATTGTGCTGATAACGCGATTCCTCTTCCTAATGTTACTGCTAAAAATTTGTCTAAGGTTATCGAGTATTGTAAGAAACATGTTGAAGCCGCCACTGCGAAAACCGCTGATACAACAACATCTACTGCTGCTGGTGTTGCTGCAGGTGATGCTGAGCTTAAGAAGTGGGATGAAGAATTTGTCAACGTTAACCAAACTACCCTTTTTGATCTCATATTGGTATGTTCTGAAGAAAGATTATAGCTTCAAGCTTAACAATTATTATTGATGAGAGGCAATATTTATACAAGAGGTATTGGTTACATATTTGACCTAGATATCACAAAGATTACAATATAAAAGATTACAAGAATATATTGGAAATATATCTAATTGACTAAAGTAATTATATAAAAGATATTATGTAATATTAACAAGATTACGTAATCTCAACATTCCCCCGCAAGACGGACGACATTTCGAGAAGACCGATCTTGGATAGTAACATTTGCAGTCGTGGCCGAGCTAGGGGTTTAGTTAAGGCATCTGCGAGTTGGTCATCGTTTGCAACTGTAGTGACCCGTAATGTACCAGCCTGCACCCGCTCACGAATGAAGTGATAATCAAGTGCTAGATGTTTCATGCGGGAGTGGAACACAGGGTTTGCACTTAGACTCGTAGCTCCTACATTGTCACAGTAGATGACGGGTTGTGACGAGATAGGGATGTGCAGCTCACGAAGGAGACTTTCGAGCCAAGACAATTCAGCAGCGGTGTTAGCAATAGATCGATATTCCTCTTCCGTGGAGGAGCGGGCAATGGTGCGCTGCTTTTTAGAGCTCCAGGAAATCGGATTCCTACCGAGGTAGACAATATACGCACCCGTGGAGCGAAAGTTATCTTGATCACCCGCCCAATCCGCATCGGAGTAGGCATGTAAGACAAGTGGAGAGGATTTGTGGAGCCAAAGGCCGAGAGTAGGCGTACCTGAGAGGTAACGGAGCAAGCGTTTGAGGGCGGACCAATGAACAGTTGTGGGCCGGTGCATAAATTGAGAGAGACGACTTGTGGCATAGGCAAGATCAGGCCGAGTAAGAGATAAATACTGGAGACCGCCCACGAGAGTGCGATAAGCAGTGGGGTCCGTGAGAGGTTCACCATCATGCAGGGAGAGTTTGGTGGCCGGATCAAGAGGCGTGGAGACAGGTTTGGAGTTGAGCATGGATGCCCGTTCGAGAAGATCATGAACATATTTGTATTGACTTAAGAACAAACCAGTGGCGCAAGAGTGCACCTCGACTCCAAGAAAATAGGACAGGGCACCTAGATCCTTGAGGGAAAACCGAGAGGAGATCGAGGAGATGAAGGCAGCCACAAATTCGGCATGAGGACCTGTCACAATTATGTCATCAACATAGATAAGCACATAAAGAGGGTTAGTGTTATGACGAATAAAAAGCGAAGTATCCGCGACGGAGTTGGTGAACCTGAGCGAGAGTAAGTAGTTGCGGAGTTCATTGTACCAGGCCCGAGGGGCTTGTTTAAGACCATAAATGGCTTTGCGCAAGCGGCAGACATGAGTGGGCCGGGTAGAGTCAATAAAACCCGGTGGTTGAGCCATAAAGACGGTTTCAGTGAGTGTCCCTTGCAGGAAGGCATCATTCACATCAAGTTGTCGAAGAGGCCAGCTATTGGTGACGGCAAGACTTAGTAAAGTTCGAACGGTGGCCGGCTTAATGACGGGGCTGAAGGTTTCGGTGTAGTCAAGACCAGGACGTTGGTGAAAGCCTTTGGCGACGAGGCGGGCTTTGTGTTTATCAATGGTTCTATCGGGTTTGCGTTTGGTGCGGTATACCCATTTGCAACCAACAATGTTTTGGGTAGGTGTAGAGGGAACAAGGTCCCACGTACCATTGGCCTGGAGAGCATCGAATTGGGCTTTCATGGTCGTGTACCACGTAGGGGAGGCAGGGGCCTGTTTTACAGTAGTTGGTTTGGTGGAAGAAGGGGTGGTGAGTTGGGTGGATAGTTTCATGGGGATACGGAGCTTGTAGATGTTGTTTGAGGGACGAGTGCCATGGGCATGCTTGGGAATGGGGGGTGGTGGTGGGGGGGGAGGAGGAGGCGGAGTCGGGGCAGGGGTGACAGCAGGGGAGGCAGGGGGTGAGGCAGACGTGGGTACGGGAGTGACAGTAGGTGGATGAGGCAGGATAGGAAGAACGAGATCGACCCATTGATCGGTGGTGGGATGGTTTTGGGGATTAGTGGTTGATTTCTGAAATGGGTAAACCGTGTCGACAAACCGGACATGACGGGAGGAGTAGACACGATTAGAGGACGGGTCAAGACATAGGTAGAAGTGCTGCGTGGGGGAGTAACCCACAAAGACACATGGGGCAGACCGGGGTTCAAGTTTGTGAGATGTATAGGGTCGAAGCCAAGGGTAGCATAAGCACCCGAAGTTCCGAAGGTTGTGGTATTTGGGTTGGTGGTGAAAGAGCTTATGATAGGGTGAGGTGTTGGATAATGTAGGAGTGGGTAGACGGTTTATAAGGTAGGTGGCGGTAGTGAATGCGTAAGTCCAGTATTTGAGGGGCATGGAGGAGTGCGATAGGAGGGCAAGGCCGGTGTCGACGATGTGACGATGGCGACGCTCGGCATAGCCATTGTGCTCCGGGGTGTGAGGTGGGGATGTGAGGTGAGTAATGCCGTGTTGAGCAAGGTAGGAGGCGAGTTTGATGAACTCACCACCGTTGTCAGAGTATAGTGTGCGGAATGTGGTGGAGAATTGTTTTTCGGCAAGACAATGGAAACGAGTGAAAATAGAGAGGGATTCGGATTTGCATTTCATAGGGTACAACCAGATAAACTTGGTAAAGTGATCAATAAAGACGATGTAGTATTTGAAGTTGTCAAACGAGTAGACTGGAGATGTCCAAACATCACTAAAAACGACCTCAAGCGGGACGGAACTAGTAAGAGAAGACATTGTAAAAGAAAGCTTGGTACTTTTATTACGTAAGCAAGAGTTACAGTGCAAATTGTAATCAAAGGATGAAGTAAAGAACGACGCTAATTGACGTAAAACTGACACGGAGGGATGACCAACACGGTGATGGAGGTCACTGGTTTTTGTGGTGGATAGCACGGTGAGTGAAGGAGGGGAACACCAATAGTAGACTCCGTCTTTAGCATGACCTTGATGGAGAGTGGTCTCGGTGTGGGGATCCTTCACATAAAAGGCAGACGATGAGAAAAAAATTTGCACATTATTTTGAGCACAAAATTGAGACACAGAAAGAACATGTTTTTGCATAGACGGAACACATAATATATTAGATAAGGTGAAGGAACGAGATGAGGAGGGGAGGAGAGTAGAACCGGTGTGAGTTATAGGATGACCGGATCCGTCACCAATGATGATTTCATCAGTGCCGTCATAGGGATAGTGGAGTGAGAGATTCGAGAGATCACTAGTAACATGATGGGAGGCACCACTGTCAACAATCCACGGTTTGGTGGAGGAGGGAAGAGTAGCGGTGTTAACTTGAGGTTTGCTGTGGCGGGGAACAGGAATGTGAGGGTGCTGGGTTTTGAAGTCAGGGCAATAGGCAAGGGTGTGGCCTTGGATATTGCATCAGTGGCAGCGGCCACGGTACGGGTTCCTAGGGTTTTGATTGGGTTGGACAGCATTGGAGGCATTGGTAGAGGAAGCAGGCGGGTAGGATTGGTTGTAGGTGGTGGGTTTTGGTTTGGAGTAGTGTCGGGCAGTGGCATTCACAGTGGCAGGGAAGTTGGTTGGGGTTTCTTGGTCATGGATGCGGAGGGTAAGTTCTTTGTTGATTAATTTTTCGTGAAATTCGGCAAAGGAAATGGGTGAGTCACGAGCGTTGACAGCATCGATGACCGGTTGGTACCGAGGGTCATCAAGGCCGTCAATGATGCGGTCAGTAACATCTTCAGGGGATATGGTATGGCCAAGAAGAGCAATTTCATCAATGGTAGTTTTAATGGAGTTTAGGTAAGTGGTAATGGGAGATGAGCCTTTGGTTGTGTTCTTTAGTTTAAATCGAAGTTGTTTGATGTGCCCTCGGGATGGAAGAGCATAGGTAGTGGCTAGTGTGTCCCATAGGTCGCGGGAGGTTGTCGTCCGGGTTAGGAGGGAGGCAACGGATTTGTCGAGTGTGCCGGCCAAGGCACCGAACAGTAGTTTGTCTTGTCGAAACCAAGTAGCATAAGCGGGATTCGGAACTTGAGTGTCTTTTTCCTTCTCGTGAGCAAGGGTACGAGACGGACATGGAAGTGACCCATCAACATAGTTATCGAGGTCATAACCAATTAGGAGGGCAGTAATTTGAAGTTTCCATTGAGCGTAATTGGATCCGTCGAACTTGTCGACGGAGTGAACGTTTATAGTAATAAAAGGTTTGAGAGGTTCATCTTTGTTAGGAATAGTGCTAGAGTGAGACATGGTAATGTCGAGAGAAACGCAGGAATAGGATCAAAAGACTACTGATACCATGAAGAAAGATTATAGCTTCAAGCTTAACAATTATTATTGATGAGAGGCAATATTTATACAAGAGGTATTGGTTACATATTTGACCTAGATATCACAAAGATTACAATATAAAAGATTACAAGAATATATTGGAAATATATCTAATTGACTAAAGTAATTATATAAAAGATATTATGTAATATTAACAAGATTACGTAATCTCAACATGTTCACCTTCTTATCTTTTTTCCATGTCATATTTTGTTGACTTATTTCTATGACGTGTTTTTAATTAAGAAATAAATAATAATGAAAAAAGGATCATTTTGTTAGATGAACTGTCTCAATCAAAATCTTAACGTGATGGTTGAAGATTTTTTGTATCCGAGTATTACGTTTGATACCCTAAGAAGGTGTAATTCTATAATTTGTTTGTACAGTGTTCCTAACTTTAGCCCTATCCCGTAGGACGTATGTTAATAAGCTAATGAAAGAAAAGAGGGTTAGAGAATAACCTGTTTATCCTAACAAATTGTTAATTGTTATAATCGCAGGCTGCTAATTATCTGAACATCAAGAGTTTGCTGGAATTGACATGTCAAACGGTGGCGGACAATATCAAAAATAAGACGGTAGAGGAAGTCAGGACGATATTCAACATTACAAACGACTTCACACCGGAAGAAGAAGAAGCGGTTCGAAAGGAGAACCAGTGGGCCTTTGAATGATTAATTAGGGCTTAATAATCAAAGAGTAGATGAGCTTTATTTTAGAACCCTTCTGCCTCATTGCAAACTTAAGCTATGTATTAATGTTATTTCTTACTACGTTTTGTGCAATGGAAAGTTTTCTTTAAGAGTAATTTGATCTCTCACTGTGATTAAGTACATCAAGAGTTTTCTTTTATTAGTCTTTGCGTCAAAAGCAAATATAAACAAATGACCGAAACAAGTAGAGAAATTCTTACGAAGTTATAAGCATCTTGAGGGAAGTGAAAGAGATCAAATAACATATTCCCTCTACCAGGTTAATAATTGGCTGTAACTTCGTCATTTATTTACTTTTTTATATTATGAATACATTTGGTAATTTGATCTGCCTCGTTCATTATTGTCAACTTGTAAAACAATAACAATGACGTTGTTGCTTTTTTCCAACTTTAAAACTTAACAAAGGGTGAATATAATTCCATTTATAAGAGTAAACTTCTCGTTTTTGAGTCGAGACATAACAACCCATGGTAATAGAACTCAATAAGAAAAAACTTCATTAATCAACTTTCAACAACAACAACAACAACAACAACAACAACAACAACAAATAGAATGAAAATTCAAGAAATAATGTTTTCACAATTTCATATCCTTAATCTATGATTACCATCCGGTTACTAATTGTGGAGTCTCACCTTCACAACCTTGAGAAATCCCAATTTCATTAGCTACCCATATATATTCTTGACGACACATGAACCCCATCGCGTTCACTTCGAAAACCGTCAAACTCTTCTCGCTCTCCTTCAAATAAAAATGACAAAAATACAAAGTCGTCATCACGAAATTCACTCTAAACGTCCAATTGAACTCTTCACCCGATTGTAACACACGGGTACCAAGATCATCGTCCTTAGACTGGCAACGTACTTTGATCGGTTCACTGACCGTGTGACTAATGATACGAACCGTATATTCCTTGAGGTTATATTGTGACATTGTTGGCTCGAACATTACATTAAGTAACGTTACGAACAACAAAAGAATGACCAATTGGTTTTGTTTGGTGTAACCCATCAATAAAATGTGGATAATAACACTACTATAACTCTATAAATCAAATTTGCAATTTCTTTGATATTTCTTTGATTTGTCTATCAAATTACTTGATCTTGCAATTATATATACACAATTATATATACTTGATCTTGCAAATAATCGTAAAATGTGAAAAGTTATGGGATAGAAAATGTATGATTACCATAAGTACGTGAAGGAAAAAGATAGAATATGTGCATTGAATTAGATAATTATGTACAAGTAAATTGAATTTGCTTGAAAAATATACTCCTTTTTTACTCGTTTTTTGAGAACGTCGTGTGAAATGACTTTTACTTTTTTTTGCAAGAATGTGAAATGACTTTGAGATATGAGAATGGAGGCTACGTAAATGTCACACACGAAAAAATAAAATCCAATCGATTTTTGGACTTGGTATGAGCAATTAAGTATACTAGTTTTAAACCCGTGCAAATAAAATTGCACGGATCGTGGTTAAACATATTATGTACTATTAAATGCAGTGAATTTGTCGTGTATTATCGATGGATACATGAGGATACAAATGAGCGTGATTAAATGTTCACTGTCGTGACAATAAAAGTAGTCTACAATTGTAAATTAGGCATACGTATAATACTCCCTATTTTTATACATGTTTCTCACATTACCTTTTTGGAGGTCAACGTTTTAAAACTTTTAAACATATATAAACAACAAACTGTATTATTTAATAATAAAAAATTTACTTAGTTACATTTGTTAGAAAAAAATTTCCCATAAAAACTTATTTCCAAACGGTAATTATAATAGATAAGCGGATAAAATGATGGTCAAAGTGTCGCCTCGGAGATCGCGTAAAAAGTAAATAAAAGAAACATATGTAAAATGAGGGATTGTAAGTTATCAATCACTGATTGCAAATTATGTTACAAATTGAGATCTTAATTAAAAAATGTTTTGTAGTATAAGTTACGCTCACCCACCTATAATTTTCAATACGTCTATTTTAAGATGAATATATCTATCTCAAAATAAAATGAGTCAAATATTATATAATTTGTATAGATAATAAGACATTTATTATGCTAATATCTAGACGTTTTATTTTTTGTTTTATCTATGCAAAAAGTATAGTATTTGGTATGTCAAAAGTTTATAACGTGCGAGAATTTGTGATAATTATATTACCTTTGCTAAACTCAGGAGAACTTAATTTATTTGCGCCTTAACATATTTCTCTATGAGTCAAAGTAAAAAAGCTTCGACCCAATCCAAACAAATAATTACTGGTATCTATTATGTATGTCATTTATTTTTTGTATTTTTGATATTCGTCTCATTGGTTATGTTTTAATGGTATCTTTTATTATTTTATGAAATATTTAAGTTCTTATAATTTTTTAAAAGTAGATCTATCATTTTAAAATAATTCGATTTAAATTTTATCTTGATTTTTTCAAAATATTAAGGACGGTGAATAATCTTTAAAATTGGTAACTTTTTAGTTGGTATTTTTAACTATCCATTTTTCTTCTATCTTATGCTATGTGTATTATTTGTTCAATTTTATATGTGACATATTTTTTTTTTATAAATTACAGGGGTTTCTCTTCATGTAGAAGATTATTGAATATTTGGAGTTTTTTTTGTTGTTTTTTTGTATTGATTGATTGATTAATGTTTATATGGTATTAGTATAATTTATGCAACACAAATGTATAATGTATGGTTTTGTGTAAATTTGGAATTAAATAAGAGGATGAGTGGGAAGGTAATAAAATTGTAATTAAATATGTAAAGGGACGTGGGGATTCCATATAAAAAAAAGTCACCTTTTTCACCCTAAAAATAAGGAACCAATAAGATTTCGTAAAATGTTTCTTCTTTTATATAAAGAAGAAGATTGAAATTTGGATGAGATTTGAGACATGAGAGATTCCGAGTCATGAAAAATTAAAAGGTATAATCTGATGATCGGTTTGTCGTCAAAACAAGCATCAAAAAAAAACCCAATAAAAGTAGTATAAAGGGGTCGAAATCCACGAGGATGGGGGAGGTCAACTACTAGTTCGATTGAATCCTATTCTAGCCTAAAATATGACGGATTGGAAAGTTAACTAAAAAACTAGGAAAAACAAGCAATTGCTAAGTAATAAAGATGAAAACAATTAGGGGAAAGGCTAGGGTAAAGGGTTCACCTTAGGGGGATTTAATGGGTTAGTCGGGTAACTAGCGAAAGGGGTAAATAATTCGAGTAAAATCGATTGCCAATGTCTCAACAATCGATAATCATCAACAAGCTATCGCATTTGTCTCAAATCACCCATATAAACACTTAGTCTAATCGCCTCTACCACCGTCGCTTAAGAGAAGATCAAACCATGCTTGATAAAATGGTAACTTTCGTTCACACATTTCATCAAACACTTGGTGTTCATATGGGCAATACCCAAATCATTTACCACAAACTTGCTAATTAACCAACCTAATACCCCACATGATCCACCCTTAGGCTCCCCTAAACCCTAGAGGATAATCTACTCACACATGGTAAAAGAAATCAAAGCACTAAAGGGAAGGGGAATTTCAATCAACATTATACTATGAGAGAAATAACTATAACAATCAAAAGATTAACTATAAACTAGAGATGGAAATTAAATGCATAAACAATGAAAAAGATGAGAGATTTTATACCAAACAAAACTTATATTGATGAGTATGAGGGAATGTCTTCACCCAAGTCTTCAATACAAACTCCAAAAATGAAATGAAATACTAAAATCAACAACTTGAAAATGAGAAACTAAAACTAGATTAGGGAAATATTAGGAGAGTATTTAATGATTAATTTGGGTTACAAGTTTCTAGGGTTTCGTGCTAAGAAGAATGTTAAAGGACTAAAAACTGCTTACAAAATAATAAGGGGGGGTATATATAGGTCTCTCGAAATTAAGGAAGAAATTAGAAGAAAATGCGAATTTTTCAGTCTTGTGTTCCCGGCCGGTCGACCGGCCGCCGGGCCTCTGACCGGCCTGGAGCACATGCGTGACTTCAGGAACTTTGCCTTCAAAATCTTCAAAAATCTTCTAAGTATGGGAAATAATGGTCTGGGCCGGTCGACCGGCCGCCGGTCCCCCACCGGCCTGGAGCACCAAATCACTCTCACATACATTCTGATGTAGGTGTGGGCCGGGTAGTCGACCGGCCGCCGGTGGACCGGCCGGCGCTACCTGGGCCTTTTCTTCACTTTTTCATTTCTTTCACTTGCAGTGTGGTGGTCTGGGCCGGTGGGCCGGCCGCCGGTCTGGGGACCGGCCTGGGCCACCTGATAACATACTTCTTCATTTTTCGTCTCATCTTCGAATCCCGACTCATGCAATGTCTTTATGCACCGATTTCCTCATTTCCGCCTTAATTCCTGCAAATTGAGATCAATATTCATAGCGCGGGAAATCGGGAAATAAAATGCAATTAAAGACACGCAAATCCGTGTAAACGGACCAAAATGGGGACGAAAATGAGGTAAAAATGTGACTAAATGAATGCTTATCAAAATTCCCCACACTTAAGACTTACTCGTCCCCGAGTAAGTAAACAAAATTCGAGACCCATAAGTACCCTTATTCAATACTACACTAATACTCAGGCTTCAACCTAAACTATTAATAATATCCGACGGTAGGCAATTAACGGGCCTCCTCCGTCCCTTCAACTCACAACGAGATACTCATGAGGTAGAGTACTTCCTTGCAAGGCAAGTAGGGGCTTGCTCAAAATTTCGACGCATCCAAATGAAAAACACGTAAGAACACGACAAAGATGCATCTAACAAAAGAAAAATCACATGCCTCATCCATGTGACGGAAATATCTAAAAGGAAAACCGTTTAAATAATGCATGATCCTTGTAAGCCACTAATATCATAAAGCATGGAAAAATATTCGCCTCCTAGCGGTGCAAGTCTAATGAAAATTTCGAACCCCGTCTACTATTTGCTTGGCCAAGAGCGATAAAATGGAAGATGGAAATGAAATCCTCGTGACGTTATTAAGCACAATAGCATATGGAATTCACGTTTCTCAAATAAATGAGACACAAGGGTCGTCCCGTCTCACTATGCAACTTCAAAGGTGAATGATTCAAGAAGGATAAAAGGAAATTGAGATTTGAGTCTTATTGCTTGGAAAATTTTTCATTTCACACTTTGCTTTCTTTTCTTTTTCTTTCTTTTTGATTTGCATTTTGGTTTGCAATTTTTGGCATGAAAGCACACGGTTTCCGTCAAGGACATGCGGTCGGAACCAACAATAGGGGTATCCCCACCGTAGTGGCATCGAAAGGGGGCCTAGATATGGGCCCACTAGAATCCCTAGAAGTTCCGTTTTGCATTTCCTCGACGAAAACAAGAAAAGATGATAATTGACTCAATATTTTCAGCTTGTTTGATTTGTTTCCTTTTTTTGATCAAAAGTGGAAGAACAATGAATCATGGTTGGTTGCATAGCAAGAACGGTCACCTAAGAATGCTTTCTACCATCGGAATAATCACATCAATCGAGGGTGTCGAGGTGGAATAAGCGCAAACTCGTGGCTCGGCATTAGTAGACGGGTTAAAACTCACTAGAAATGCACAACCCAGGGCGTCTAAAATTCCACGATTAAGATGCACACTTTATGAATAAAAAAGTAGCAAAAAGGGACTATGCACATTCAACAATCTTTCCAAAAAGACAATTATTAAAACATTTTTCTAAATGCAACTACATGCCATGATGCAATCTAGCATATATACAACTTAAATGCACATGCTCTAACCGACTATATGACACATAAGCTAATGCTATATCCTAACAGCACACAAGTGGCACACACGCCAATCAACAAAATTCACACCATCGTCATCAACACATCCCGTCCTCAAGTAAGAAGGAAAGGAGATAAGGGAGAAGAGAAATAGGAAAGATCTCACCAAAGCGTCTTCATTTTCCCTTTTTCGTGCCTCTTATGATGTGGGGCGCACATATGGATGGAGATAAAAAGAAACACACGGCAATATATACAAAATAAACTATATACAAACTAATCTAAACATATATTTTTTTTGGAAAATTTTCAAATTTTTCGATTTTTAGGCATTTTTCAACTTTTTTTCAAAAATCAACGATATATACAAAAGAAATAAAATCCTCCCCACACTTAAGTCTTACTCGTCCCCGAGTAAGTGACTCAAATATGGAAGGAGAGAAAAAAGAAAAGGAAAAACAAAACAATCTTTTTGGGTTTTTCAATTTATGGGAATTCCCTCCCTACACTTGGTATTTACATAGTGTGAGGGGTGAATTCAAAACAAATAACATGTTTTTGGGTTTTTTTAAATATTTTGAAAAATAAAAACTTGTTTTTGGGGTTTTTAAATATTTTGAAAAATAAAAACAATATGAACAATATATACGAGAGGGTTAGCTCTAAGTAAATGCATGGACTAAATAAAAGTCCTAAAACTAAATGCAAAATGATATAATACAATGTCATGATCTAAGTAAATGCAAACGACACTATATGGATGCAAGGCTAACATGTGACGATATGTTACAAAATTAAATTCTAATGCAAGCCTAAATGGATGCAACTAAATGGATGACTAAGCTAAGATATAATACAACTATCTAAATGCATGCGAAAATGTAAATATGATGAAGATTTGGATTATAAGGGATCATACTCATGGGTTTCCGGCCTCAAGAGTCTCCAGTGAAATCAGAGGATGTAGTATCAAATTGGCCATGACTGGCCTCAGCAAAAGACGCATCTACATCCTGGGCTCCCGAACCAGAGCCGCCACCCTCCACAATCTCGAACCGTGGACCCATCCTGTCAAACCACTCGGCATTCTGAGCCGCAATCTCTGGGTCCACCTCCTACTCATCGACTACCGGCTGAGTAAAACCCGGTGCAGAAGAATAATAGTCTGGCTGAACATTGAAATCACCAAACACCCTAGAACCCTGATCATACCCGCCCTCTGGCCACATGAAATAGGACGGATGTGGGCCAACTGGCTCCCTATACCCCTCCCTACACCAATTATCGTAAGAAGGGTATTGGCCAAGAGCCAAGTCATAGTACATCCGGTCCATCCGCTGCGACAAAAGAGCTCTATCCCGAGCTTCCTCCTCTCGCCACTTAGCTGCCGCCTCTCTCTCCCTAGCCGCTGCCTCTCTCTCCGTAGCTGATGCCTCGGAGGCCAAAGTCATGTCGGCCATGAACTGGATCAAGGAGGGATCCAAAGGTGGGTAACTGGTAGCGGTGGAAGTGGATGCGTCGGGTTGGGATGAATTGGGCCAAGGGCGCCACTGCTGCTGATGATAGAAGGGGCTCATATAAGGCAATGTGGTGGAAGTGGGGCCCCGCTCCTCTCTCCTATATGTAGTGACGGGGGCAGTAGGATCTCGCCTAAATGCGGTAACTGGAGCTAAAGGATCTTCCGGGGGTTCTTCAGGTGGTGGTGGAGGGTTCTCCTCCTCTAAGGGGAGAAGATAATGCGCGCTATCAGGAACCACTTTCATAGCCGCACTATTAGGGAGGGGAATAGAATTTACCCCTCGAATCCTCCAATAAGTCTTCCCGTCCTCAACTCTCTTTATTACCCACTCAAGCTTCTTAAAAACGTAATCCTCCGTCAATAATGAGCATCCCCCTAAACACCTCAAATTACGCTCATCCAGAGCATCTCTACAAAGTACATGAGCAATCTTGGTAACAATCCCCCCTAAATGGATTCCGGTAGGGCTAAACGGGTCATTGGCAATTTTCTGGAAGTGAATAACGACATGATGACCGATGTTGATCCCAAATTTATGCGGCTGTTGGAACAAGTAAGCCGCCAAAATCGAAAGCTCATCGGCCCTAAAATTATGACACTCCTCTCTCCCAAACAACGTCCAACCCATAAACCTATGCCAAAACCTAATAGGGGCATTGTGGCAAGCATTTGCCGGTCTCTTAGTTCCCTTCTCAAACTCAAACCCCGATATTGCAGTCCACACATCATTCACATTAAAGCTTTCGGGGACCTTGTACGACTTATGATATTTGACCCCTAAAACTTTACAAAATTTCTCAAGTGGAAGGTTGAATGCAGTGTTAAGTAGGCGAAAGGAAACAATTTTGACCATACCCGTATTTCTATCTTTCTCATGACTAAACGAACTCAAAAATTCCCAAGTGAGACGGGGGTAAGTACGGAAGTGCTGCCCGTATAGTTCCCCCATACCCAAACCCTTGAAAAGCTCAAGAGTGACCGTATCAAGGCCAAGGTTCCGCATAGTATTCCGGCAAATAAAACGGGAGTGGGGAAGAGGTCTACGCTTTAAACATTGAAATTTACCTCTTGCTATTTCACTGACGAAGACGATATCCGGAAAATCGTTATCCGGACCCATTCCCGCCGTCACCTGCTGAAGCCTAGCCTCCAACTCGGCCTCAAGTTGAGCTCTTGTCCTTTTCCTTGGTGGTTGTTGAGCCATGTTGATTTTCGGAATATTCAATTGAAAGAGGGAAAAATTGGGTTTTTGAGGTTTTGGGATGTATTTAGGTGAAGTAGTGGGTTAATTTGTGGGTTTGATGTTGGATTTGGTGAATTTTGTGGTGATTTGTGTGAGTGTTTGTGGGTTTTGTGGAGATTTTATGTGGGTTTGAAGGAAGAAAGAAGGAAGAAGGAAAGTTGAATGAAGAAGAATGAAAGGAAAAAGGGGGCTCACGAGTTGTTTAAGGCTCTCGGGTGAGTTCTGGGCCGGTCCAGACACCGGCCGCCGGTCGACCGGCCTGGAACCCAGTTCAAAATTTTGATTTTTCTGATTTTTGGATTATTGCGTTATCAGGTAGTCTAGGCCGGTCAGACCCCGGCTGCCGGTCTACCGGCCTAGAACGCAGCTCAATAATTTCGACCTTCAAAATGTTAGTAATAATGTGCTCCGGGCCGGTTGTCAGACCGGCCGCCGGTCAACCGGCCTAGAGCACAGGTCAAAAATTCCAAAAATTCCAACTCCAAAGATAAAGTGCTCCAGGCCGGTTGGACCCCGGCTGCCGGTCGACCGGCCTGGAATACCTGCACTTCGAATTCCCATCTTCAAACATCACCTTCTGGAGTGCTCTGGGCCGGTCAGCAGCCCGGCTGCCGGTCGACCGGCCTGGAGCACGTCTTCAAATCTTCACCTCGTCTTCAAAAGTCACAACAAATCCTCTAAGAAACCCAAGTCACCATCAATAATCACCCAACCAACATAATCCCAATGATACGGTTTCAAACCAAACCCGACTACAAGTGTTTCAAACTTTCCTAAAACTTCTTCCTAAAGACGAAAAACCCGAGTACACAAATCCAAATCTTCACAACTATTCCTAATATGCATGCTATATACAAAAATTGGTGGTTGTTGAGGGACTCCACCAAACCTATCAAATCACAAGAGTTTACAAACAAGACTCCTCCTCGGGAAGTGGATCCCCAAGGAAGAGTACTTCCACCGTTCCCTTTTCATCGCCATCGAAATATCTTTTCACTCGATGTCCATTGACCTTGAAATTACCACCTTCTTCGCTCCAAAGTTCAAAAGCTCCATGTGGCGAAATGTCGATAACTTTGAAAGGACCCGAC
>JAIUZE010011027.1:0-51274 GCA_022085475.1 Heliosperma pusillum
GAGAAGGAAGAGCCCATAGAAACATATGAGGAGCTCAACGTCATAGAGATGCTGAAAACAGGGCACGGCAGTGCTCGACGCAGCCTGCGTCACACGACGCAGCCTGCGTCACTGGACGCAGCCTGCGTCCTGTACTGGCGAACTTGTCCGAGTTGTTTGCCTTGAGTATTCCACTCCACAAGCCCCTCCCTTCCATTATCCAACCTCCTAAGGTCGAGTTGAAGACCCTCCCAAGCCATTTAAAGTACATCTTTCTAGGGGACAAGAACACCCTACCACTTATCATTTCACGCACACTCACCGAGGACCAAGAAGGCAAATTGGTATCACTACTTGAAAAGCATAAGGAAACATTTGGGTGGAGCATAGCGGACCTAAAAGGGATAAGCCCGGTGACTTGCATGCACAAGATACGGCTTGAAGTGGATGCCAAACCGGTCCGACAACCCCAAAGGAGGCTCAATCCACCCATGGCGGAGGTAGTGCAAGAAGAGGTAATTAAGCTATTGCAAATGGGTATCATTTTCCCTATTTCCGACTCTCGTTGGGTTAGGCCAACGCAAGTCGTACCCAAAAAGGGAGGAGTGACGGTAGTCAAGAATGCACAAGGAGACTTGGTCTCCACCCGACCACAAACCGGTTGGAGAGTGTGTATTGACTACCGCCGCTTGAATGCGGTAACATTGAAAGACCATTTCCCGCTACCATTTATCGATCAAATGTTAGAAAGATTAGCGGGGAAAGCTTTCTATTGTTTCCTTGACGGGTACTCGGGGTATTTTCAAATCCCAATCGCACCCGAGGACCAAGTCAAGACCACATTCACATGCCCATTTGGTACATTTGCTTATCGTCGTATGCCCTTTGGTTTGTGTAATGCACCGGGAACTTTTCAACGGTGCATGTTGATTATTTTCTCCGACTATGTAGAACGAATCATAGAAGTATTCATGGACGATTTCACCGTCCATGGGGACTCCTATGATGCATGTCTAAAACACCTTGCTCTTGTCTTAGAGCGATGCCAAGAGTCTCACCTCATTTTAAACTCCGAAAAATGTCATTTCATGGTGACTAGTGGCATCGTTTTGGGACATGTAGTGTCGGAAAGGGGGGTTGAGGTGGATAAGGCTAAGGTTGACATTATCAAAACCTTACCTTATCCCTCTAACACCCGAGACATTAGGTCTTTTCTAGGACATGGAGATTTATTAAGGATTTTTCCAAGATTGATAACCCTTTATGCAAGCTTTTGCACAAAGAAGCGGAATTTGTTTTTGATGACAAATGTAGGAAAGCATTCAATGACTTGAAGGAGAGATTGGTCACCGCACCAATTATTCAAGCACCACGATGGGATCTTCCATTTGAAATCATGACCGATGCAACTGACTATGCATTGGGAGTGGTTTTGGGTCAAAAGAGTGACAAGGGACCCCATGTGATCCAATATGCTTCTACCCTCTTGAATGATGCTCAAAAGAACTATTCCACAACGGAGAAGGAATTCTTTGGTGTGATTTATGCTCTAGAAAAATTCCGATCTTATCTCTTGGGCACAAAGGTGATCATCTACACCGATCATGCCGCCATTAGATACCTTGTGGCAAAGAAGGATGCAAAGCCAAGGTTGTTGAGATGGATTCTTCTTCTAAGTGCGTTTGATGTGGAAATAAAAGACAAGAAAGGGGTGAAGAATGTGGTGGCGGATCATTTGAGCCGGCTAAACCATGAAGGAAGACCATCATGCCCTCTTGAGGAGGTTGAAGGAGGTCTCCCTCATGAGTCACTTTATGCTATACAAGTGGAGAAGCCATGGTATGCTACCATGGTCAACTATTTGGTGACAAAGCGGCTCCCAAGCCATTTCTCTTCTCATCAAAAGAGCAAAGTCAAATCCGATGCCAAATACTATACATGGGATGATCCTTACTTGTGGAAGTTTTGCCAAGATCAACTTGTGAGAAGATGTGTGCCCGAGAGTGAGATCCCTTCCATCTTACATCATTGTCATGACTATGCTTGTGGAGGACATTTTGGGCCACAAAGAACCGCTAGAAAAGTGCTTGAATGCGGTTTCTTTTGGCCAAGCCTTTTTAAAGATGCCCACAAATTTGTAAAGACTTGTGACCGATGTCAAAGGGTGGGGAATTTGACAAAGAGAAATGAGATGCCACAACAACCTCTTTTATATTGTGAGATCTTTGATGTGTGGGGAATTGATTTTATGGGCCCTTTTCCAAATTCCGGTGGTTATTTGTACATCCTCTTGGCGGTAGACTATGTGTCAAAATGGGTTGAAGCCATTCCTACCCGCACCGATGATGCCAAGGTAGTAGCCATTTTCATTCAAGAGAACATATTCTCTCGGTTTGGCTTTCCAAGGGCTATCATTAGTGATAGGGGGACCCATTTTTGCAACAAGGTGATTGGAGGCCTTCTCAAGAGGTATGGGGTGAATCATAAAATTTCCACGGCCTACCACCCACAAACAAACGGGCAAGCCGAACTCTCAAACCGTGAAATTAAAGGAATACTTGAAAAAGACGGTGAATCCGGATAGAAAGGATTGGAGTAAGAGGCTAGTTGATGCATTGTGGGCATATAGGACCGCTTTCAAAACCCCCATTGGCATGTCCCCATTCCGTCTCATCTATGGCAAGGCTTGCCACCTCCCCGTGGAGGTTGAGCACAAAGCCTATTGGGCTATCAAATCTTTCAACCAAAACCAAGATGAGAGCGGTATGCACCGGAAGCTTCAATTACAAGAACTTGAAGAAATTCGCCAAGATGCTTATGAGAACTCTTCCATCTACAAAGAGAAAACAAGAAGATGGCATGATGGGATGATAAACCGTAGAGTTTTCAAGGAAGGTGATAAAGTTCTTGTGTTCCAAAACCGGTTTAAGCTCTTTCCGGGCAAGTTGAGGTCAAGATGGTTTGGACCTTATACCGTCAAGAAAGTGTTTACTCATGGGGCTATTGAAGTGGAGGGGCCCGGGGATGGAAAGCTCCTCAAAGTGAATGGCCACCGTCTCAAGCACTAATTCCAAGGATGTACCCGGGAGGGGGAAGAAGAGGTCTTGCTTGAAGACCCCATTTATCAAAGTTGAAAAGCTTGAAATAGCTAAGTCGAGCCATCGACTCTAAATAAACGGCAAAATATTGTACATACTCTATCCTTGTGAATATTTCTTTGAAGTTTCTTTGTTAAATCTTAGCATTTAAGTTGTTTTAAGTTAGTTAGACATTGCATCAAACAATTTTTTTTGAAGTTACTAACGGTTTTGTGAAGTTTTGCGAGTTTTTGGCCGCCTCGGGATGCGTGCCATGGATAAAAAGTTCAGGAATCGATGGAATTTAGATATTGGAGGTTATTATGGACCATTGAAGTGAATTTGCAAGTATGAAGGTGTTTGGAGCACTTAGCAAAAATTTTGCTAAGTGCAAAAGCAAGAACCAGTGAAGGACGCAGCCTGCGTCGTAGGACGCAGCCTGCGTCGAGTGCTGATTTCGTTTATTTTCTAATTCTTGCCCGTGTTCTTCATAAAACACAAAACCTCATCTTCTTCTTTGTTTTTCACGGCAAGCACACCAAACCTAACCCCCAATCCCTCAAAACCCATCTTTCTCACTCAAATCTTCCAAAACCTTCATCAAAATCAATCCCAATCTTCTCCCTAATCATTATTCTACACTCAATAACCCCAAAAATCAATCTCACTCACCCTAAAACTCAGAAAATCCGTCTTAAACAACCCTAGATTTTTTCCCTAAAATTCGTTTTTCGGGTCTTTTGCTGGGTTTTTAAGGCTATTTGTCGAGTTCCTACCTATTTCAAATCATCAAGGCACTTGAATCTTGTGGAAAAGCAAAGGTATAACTTCATACTCGACTTTTTTGTCAATCTTCAAGTTTTTGCTCGAATTAGGCTAGCTTTAGTCTTAGGTTGAGTTCCCCTTTCCCCTTGCTTGATTGTGTAGTTAGGATTGGATAAAGTTTTCTGAGTAAGGTAAAGAAATTCAACAAACACTAGCTTTTTGAGGTGTAGAAATTGTTGCACACCAAGTGTTTGTTGAATTGCTTGAGTGAAAAACCTTTCGAGTGATTGCTTGTTATTGTTGTAGTGTGTTGTTTGTTACATTTTGCAGATATGGCACCAAAGATCTCTAAGTTGTTTGGCAAGGGAAAAAATAAGAGGGCCGCGGTGAGTGAGCCCGACACCGAGGTTGAAGCGGTGTTTATGGGCTATGAGAGGATGCAAGCTCAATATAAGAAAATTTGGGATCAAATATCCACTCACCCTCTTGTAGCAACCAAATTCTTTTGCCCAACCACCCTCCATGCCTTAGGCATGTTCAACTTGACAAGGGACATGCTAGCTAAAGTAGGGCTAGAGGCTTATCTCGAGCCAAACTCCTGGGATTACACCTATAGGAGTTTTGCATACGAGTTTCTAGCAACCTTGTCGGAGTTGGATGTGCCCGAAGGTGAGGAGAAAGCCTACCGCTTCCGATTGAACCAAACTTGGCATGAAGCCCCAACTTCCGAAATCCGTCAAATCCTAAAAATCACCAAGCAACCCATAGACATTAGGTGCCCAAGGGGCAAAATGCACCAGATGTGGGATAACATTGCCGATGACCATGGCCCGTCTAAGGATGCCAAACTGTCAGCCATCACCCACCCCGTACTCCGCCTAATTACTAGGTTCCTTACCACCATTTTCAACTCCGCGGGAGAACCCACCAAAGTGCCGGAGAAGATCCGGCTTTGTTTGTGGACTATGCTTCCGGAGGGGGTAGGGATCCCGGATTGGGCCGATTTGTTTTTGAGAGCTTGCATCAAGCATAGGCAAAAATCGGCAAGGGCAAGCATCCATTGTGGGGGGGGGGGGGGGGATTTCTTTCTTGGTAAGGCATTATGAGGGGGGCATTCCTAATGGTCAAGCGGTGAACATATGTAGGGGTTTGACGAGGTACAACCATCTTGGGCTAGAAGAAGTTCACATGTTTAAGGCTAGCAAGGAGCAACCCTTAAAAGGGTTTTGGTTGGGAAGTGACGGGCTAAGCTACATGAAGTTGCCTAGACCTCAAAACAATCCTTTACCTAGAGGACCCGCGGCGTGGGATTTTGTTTGTCCTAGGGAGGAAAGTTTGGGGGTAAGTAGTGCGGAGGAGAGGAGGAGGTAGAAGAAGTGCCTTTGAGGCAAAGGAGGGTAAGGAGAGAAGGTGGTGAGGGAAGTGAGCATTTGAGAGAGGAGATTGAGATCCTTGCAATTGAGCAAGGACCTTCCCAAACCACCAATTTTGAACAACAACAACAACAACAACAACAACAACAACAACAACAACAACAACAACAACAACAACAACAACACCACCATTTCATTTCCAATCACCATTCCAAAGCCACCATGATACCGACACCCCCATGTTTGATGCGGAGGGTCGTTCTAGCACACCCGTGGAGCCATGGCAACAACAAATGGCTAACTATTTTGCTAGCACCAACGACGTCTTGGCACACATTAGTGGGAGGGTGGATGCCTCAAACACTTGGCAACAACTTCAAGGAGGTAGGCTTGAGACTTTGGATGATTGGCACAATGTTGTGGAGGAGAGGGAGAGATTGAGAGCGGAGGCCGAGAGGGCTCAAAGTGAGGAATGGAGGAGGATGCTAGACGGGCAAGAGGAAGCCCGCCTATGGAGAGAGCAACAAGATAAAAGATGGCGGGAACAAAATGAAATGTGGGCCACCCAAAATGCTTGGAGGGAGCAAGCTACAAGCCACTTTAACATTCAAAATGAGCGCCACCACACCTATCTTCAAGACTCCTATGAGGATGCGGTGGCACAAGAGGACGTCTATGGCTTAGCTAGCTCTCTCTTTGGGATGTCCATGCAACAAAACCCGAGCTACCCTTTTCCTTACACCCAAGCAACCCTTGATGAAGGCATGGAGCAAAGAAGACGGATTAGAGAAGAAAGGGATAGGAGGAGAAACCGAGGAGGTGCCTCGGGGTCTTCTCTTTTCGGAAATTGATGAGGTAACATTTTTCTTCTCTCCTACAATGAGGACATTGTATTTTCTAAGTGTGGGGGAGAAGATTGTACATAGTTAGTTTGTTTTTGATGCATTGTATTTTTTTTATGTCTTTATTTTGAAGAAAAAGAAAAAGAAAAAAAAAAAAAAAAAGAGAAAAAGAAAAGAAAAAAAAAAAAAAAAAATTGAAAATCCTGGCTAGGTGAAAACCCACAAGGGTGGGCACCTAGGCAAGATTGGGAAGGTGGCCGAGGACGGAATGAAAACCCGAAAGGGCATTCCGGGCAAAATGAAGAATCGAGTTGCGAGCCACCAATGAGAGGAAAGGAAAAGCTAAGGTGAAAACCCGAAAGGGCACCTTAGGCAAAATGAGGGATTTTCAAGAAAAAAATGAAAAAATGAAAAAATGAAAAAAATTGAGCATAATTCTTCCTATGATGAGAATTTTTGGAGGAATAAGAAGGGAGTGATAAGGAGGAAAATTGGAAGGAGGCTAGTTTAGGACCCTTTTATTTTTATTTTTGAGTCACAAAACTTTGTTCCAAATTGGTGGATTTATGTTGGTGGTCGCTTGGTTGTGCAAATTGTGAAGTTTGGGGCCAACCAAGTAACCATGATTTGCATTAGTGGAGTAATAAGGGGGTGATATAAGGAGTGGATTTGTATGGAGATTGTTGAGAAAGACCATCTCGCTATGCCTTGGGATAAGGAAAAGATGGTCATACTACTTTATTTGGAGCTATAAGGAGGGAGGAATTGAGTTGAGTCGGAGTAGGTGGCATGTCGTGTCTTTAGTCTTGAGGGATGATATAAGGAGGGGGAGTGAGAGAAGAGTGTCACAAGAATTGAGTCTTTTTATTTTGTTTTTGTTATGGGTGGATTGTTTAAGAGGGAGTATAAGAAGGGTGTAGTGAGGGAAGAGAGGTCAATACCTACACACACACTTTGTTGGGCTCATGTCATTTATGCTAATCTCGAGTTTTACTCGGGACGAGTAAAAGTCCAAGTGTGGGGGTGTTTGACAACGTCAAATATTGTCGTGTCTAGTAGTATTTTTTAGAGTCTTTCGCTCTACTTTTTACGGGTCATTAGTGTTGTTTTATGTTAATTTTAGTTTTAGTAATAATGATAGTATTTAGTACTTTAAGTCAATTTTGAGAGTCAAATCCCGTAAAGTCAATAAAAGTCAAACCCGAAAACCCGAGACCCAAAACCCGGAAATTTGAATGGGCTAGCAATGAATCATCAAGGTATGAAGACCAAGCCCAATGGGTCAATGGAAGTCAAGGCGGGGTCAATATCCATGGGGTCAACGAAAGTCAAGAAGGAAAACAAGGCAAAAGTTGGGCAGTGCTCGACGCAGCCTGCGTCGTAGGACGCAGCCTGCGTCAGCACGACGCAGCCTGCGTCGTAGGACGCAGCCTGCGTCATCTCTCAGCACGGGTTTTTCTCATTTTCTCGTCTTGTCTTTTGGAAGCCCATCTTTCAAGGCCCCTAGGTTTGCGGACCAAGGGTATAAAAAGAAGATTTCTGAAGAGAGACAAGGGCATCAAGCATTCATAGATACAACATTATATTTTCCTTAGAATTCTCTCTTTTTGTTCTTCAAGTTTGGCTCTTGTAATGGGTTTTTGCTTAGAAATTGGTTGTATTATGAAGACTATGGGTAGCTAATCCTCTATTGCTTAGTGTAATTTGAACAAGTTCACACCTTTAGCAATTGTATGACTCTATAATCCTCTTCCTCTTTATTTAATGTAATTTGTTTATGTTAATCTTTTATGTTGAGTGAATGAATGTTTGGTTTGACTAGCTTGACATTTTGTTTACTTGATAAATGCTTGTTCTTGGTAGGAATTGTCACCCTATGCTTGAATGTATGAAGTAAACTTGAAAGGTTTCATTTTTGGTTTAAAAGTTTGAGTCTTTTGAGAAATAAATTGTATGTTGTGTGATTTTTACATGGTTTAATGTTGAATTGCATAATTCTAGCTTAATCCTTTGGTTGAATGCTTAAAGCTTACTCCTTTGTTTATGCTTATGTTTTAATAAGTGTGGATTTAGTTGTAAAGGGTCAAGTTTGGGTGGTTTAATTCATGTTGACTATTTCTTAGGAGGTAGTATTAGATAAATGAGGGGAGAGGAAGAAAGGAGTCATCTTTGCTAATTGTTGTGTTGCTTGGGAAAATTACACTAAGTATTTTCTCACATATTTGATTACTTGCATTGAAGGTGTTTGTGCTAGTGCCTAAGCTAGATTTTCATATTTCATGTTAACTCATCCTTTTACCCAAAACTCCCCCATTTATGTTTTCCTACATGTTTTCCATTGTGAATATCATAGTTTGTAAGTAATTCAAGTCTTTGTTTCAATTAGTGCTTTAATTTGTGATTAGATCCATTAGTTTTGTTAATTGCTATTTTTGCAAGAGTCTAGATTAGATTATTTTAGCTAATATCGCTTTCCCTTGGGTTCGACCCTTTTCTTACCCTTACTACCCTTTTTATTAGGTTGGTTTGAGTCTAGAATTGGTTTTACAAATTGTTATTTGGCCTAGCTAATTCGCGGAATTAACGACACCGTAAAATAAGCTCGTCAGGGGACAACTGTTGTCAAAAAGCAACGCATAGCTCTACTTATGCGAAAATACGAATTGTTCTCCATGGAACAAAATGAATCGCTTGACAGCATGTCTACTCGCTTCTCCAGTATCATTAATGAATTTAAAAATCTTGGAAAAACTTTTGACTCCGAGGAAATTGCCAGGAAGATCCTTAGAAGTCTATCTAAACGATGGAGACCTAAGGTGACGGTAATTGAGGAATGTAAAGACCTATCTGACCTATCTTATCAAGAGCTACTTGGAACCCTAATGGCTCATGAGATTACTCTTGATGAAGATGCGGCAAATGATAGTAATAGCAAGAAGGTGGCTTTACAGGCCGAATCTAGTGAAAGACAAGATTCAGATCTTGAAGATGAAACAGTGTTATTTGCTAGACGTTTTAAGAAAAAATTCTTTAATAAACCACAAGGGAAAACGTTTAACAATAACACTAACAAATCTTACAAAAAGCCAATTGAGTCAAAAGGGTCTCTTTCAAGTCGTGGTTGCTTCAAATGTGGGGATAATGATCACATGCTCAAAGATTGCCCCACATGGAAGAAAATCAAAGACAAAAATCAACGAGACAAAACCAAGAAGGAATTCAAGCAAGTAATGATGGCTTATTGCTGGGGAGATCTCGACACAGAGGACGACGAATCAGAAAAAGAGGAAGTCGCCAACTTGTGTCTAAGCAACGTCAGTCTTGACCTAATTTCTGACAGTGACAATGAAAGCGAATCCGAGATGTGTCTTGTTGGCAACTCAGATTCAGAACCAGATTCAGAAGATGACGAAGAGGTTAGTCATCTCGAACTTAAAAAGCAAGTTAAGAATTTATCTAAGAAATCTTTAATTAAGTATTTTGAAGAAGCCTTAGATCATTGTCATGAGCAGAGTCTAGAATTGAAAGATCTTAAAGAACAAATTCTTGACATTGCTGAGGAAAACCAACTTCTTAAGGCCAAAGCTAAAAAGCTCAAGTCTAAAGTTATGGCAACTTCAGCTATAACTTCAGACAAGACAAATTTTGAGAAAGAAGCTCTTGAGTCTAAAGTTATAGCTAATGAAGCTATAATCTCAGAGTTAAAGCTCAACATTAAGCATCTTCAAGCCAAAGTTGTAGCTAATGAAGCTATAACTTTAGAATTGAAGAAAGTCAATGAGCTTTTACAATCTCAAGCTAAGGCAAAGGAAGTTGTTATTCTTGATCATGAGAAAGTAAACTCTTTTCTTTATCAGCAATTGAAAGATTTGAAGGCTGAATTCTCCCAAGCCAAAAGTCAACACAATGAGGAGAAACTTATCTTGAACAAACGTTTCAATGACTTTCGTGAAAATTTCAAAAAGAACAATCCCTCCAAAGACTCGAATGTAGATCATTCGTCATGTGAAAAAGAAATTCAGTCTTTGAAGGAATTGCTCCTACATGCACGAAAAGTTCATGATAAGTGGGAGGGAAGTAAAAAAGTCTTAGACTTCCTTACCGAACAGTCTAACAATAACATGAAGATGGGTCTAGGTCATGAATCCTATAGTCGTAGAGACCATGATAAATGCAAATCCACTCCTTCTGACCGTGATTTCAGAAGAAGGAAGTACGTCAATCTTTCAGAATATCTGATTTGCAATTATTGTGGTCACAATGGTCATGTTAAAGATAATTGTGTTAAATATGTTAACGACAACAAAAATCAAACTGATTTTGTGAAAGAGCATGACGTGTCTAGTGAGTCCGAATCTGAACCTCAAGTGATGAGGTTAGAAATAATGAGTTTAGATGGTTTTATGACATGGCTTTCGATTACACATTTGTACCTTCAAAATCCAAATCGTATGTGAATCCGAAGCAGTCATTTAAACCTAATGTGCGTCGTAACAATAATCAATATAATAAATCTAGCAAACCCTATCCTAAGAAGAAAAGAATTGTCAAACAGGTATGGGTTAGGAAGGATCAAATATACAGAGTCACTAACCACAAAGGACCCAACTTAGCGTGGGTAACTAAAAGCTGTATTTGATTCTCTTGCAGATAATAGTGAAAGAAAACAATCTTTGGTATCTCGACAGTGGATGTTCGAGGCACATGACTGGAAACAAGAATTTATTTCTTTCACTAGAACCCTTCAACGGTGGCAAGGTCACCTTTGGAGACAACAAGAAGGGCAATATAATCGGTGTAGGTAAGATTGGTATATCTTCTTCACATGCTATCAATAACGTATATCTGGTAGATGGCCTTAAGCATAACTTGCTAAGTATCTCTCAACTATGTGACAAAGGCAACAAAGTCGTTTTTCATTCAAATGTTTGTCGTATCATAGTTGAAGGTACTAGTAACGTTATCTTAGAAGGCTTACGTAAACGGAACGTGTATATGATTGATTTAAACAAAGTCACTACAAGTTCCTTTACGTGCATGGAAGTCTCTGTGGATGATTCATGCTTGTGGCACAAGAGGTTTGCACACATTAGTCCAACGATTTTAAAGAAACTTAAGTCTTGGGATTTAGTTGAGGGTCTACCCTCAATCAAATTCGAACAAGAAAAGATGCGTGACTCATGTGCCCGTTGCAAACAAGTTAGATCTTCATTCAAACCAAAACGAGTAGTAAGTACAGATCGTCCACTTGAGTTGGTACACATGGATCTATGTGGACCTATGAAAGTAAGAAGCCGCGGTGGATCAAGGTACGTATTCGTCCTAGTAGACGACTACTCCAGGTATGTATGGCCTATCTTTCTCTTTACTAAAGATGAAACTTTCGACGAGTTTGTAGTACTAATGAAGCTCGCCCAAAACAAGTATGATAAAAAGTTAGTTTCCATTCGTACGGATCATGGCACCGAATTTGATAACCAAGCCTTTATAGAATACTGTAGGGAGAATGGTGTAGGACATAACTTTTCTGCACCACGAACCCCACAACAAAACGGTGTCGTGGAACGTATGAATAGAACATTAGAGGATATGGCCCGCACTATGCTTTTGTGTAGTGGCCTTCCTAAGAACTTTTGGGCAGAAGCCATTAGTACTGCATGCTATGTGCACAATAGAGCTATGATTAGACCTATTCTCAAAAAGACTCCCTATGAACTTTTAAGAGGGAGAAAACCCAATATAGCTCATCTTCGTTGCTTCGGGAGTAAGTGTTTTGTCCATAATAATGGAAAAAGTAATTTGAGCAAATTTGATCCACGAAGTGACGAAGCTGTGTTTGTTAGTTATTCTAATCATAGTAAAGCTTTTAAAGTTTTTAACAAAAGAACTTTGTGCATAGAAGAAAGTGTTCATGTTGTATTTGATGAAGATAGTGTGCTTGAACAAGTTGAACAGAATGAAGAAGAGGACATGAATGATCCAGACTTTCGCCTCTCCAGAGATGACGTGCCAATTAATAATGAAGAAGTTATTGAAGGAATCAATGATGAACTTGATAAATCCGCAAATGACCTTGAACAGAGAACTGAGACAATTGTTGATGATACGAATGTCTCTTCTCAAAACAAGGAAAAGGAAACTGAAGTTATAGCTGATGATGCTATAACTTTGAACCAGAACCAAGATGGTGTAACTGAAGTTGTACCAACTTCAGCTATAACCCCAGAGTCCAACTCAGGGGGAACCAATCTTGATTCTGAATCATTTGAGGAAAGTGATAGTTCATCAGATGATGATGAGCCTAGGAACTCTAAGAAATGGAAATATAAGAGTTCTCATCCTATGGATAGTATCCTAGGAAGTTTGAATAAGGGAGTTCAAACAAGGCGAACATTAAATAACTTTTGTTCATTCTATTCTTTTCTGTCTACCATAGAGCCTACCAACATAAAAGAAGCTCTTGCAGAATCTGACTGGATTGTAGCTATGCAAGAAGAGCTTCAACAGTTCGAACGCAATAAAGTATGGCACCTTGTGCCACGACCTCCTAATCGAACTGTGATTGGTACTCGATGGGTATTCAGAAATAAATTGGATGATTCAGGAGTTATAGTTCGTAACAAGGCTCGATTGGTCGTTCAAGGTTATAATCAACAAGAAGGGATTGATTATGACGAGACATTCGCTCCAGTAGCAAGACTTGAAGCTATTCGCTTGCTCATCGCCTTCGCAGCTCATAAAGGAATGAAATTATTCCAAATGGACGTTAAGACGGCATTTCTTAACGGTTATTTGGAAGAAGAGGTTTTTGTTGAACAACCTCCTGGATTTTTGATTGTCAAAATTTTTATTACAAAACAATTTTAAAAGAGGATCTGTCGACAAAACCCTATTTCTAAAATCCGAGGGTTCTGATTTACTTGTTGTTCAAATTTATGTAGACGATATTATTTTTGGTTCTACTAACAATAAATTGTGCAAGTACTTTTCAGATCTTATGACCTCAGAATTTGAAATGAGCATGATGGGAGAATTAAAATTCTTCCTAGGATTGCAAATTCAACAAACCAAAGAAGGGATAAAGATTCACCAACAAAAATATGTCAAGGAGCTAATCAGAAAATTTGGTATGGAGAATGCTCATCCAATGGACACGCCTATGGTAACTGACAAAAAGTTGACCTTAGACGAAAATGGTAAGTCCGTAGATGAGACTACATATCGAGGTATGATTGGTTCTTTATTATATTTGACTGCAAGTAGACCTGACATTATGTTCAGCGTATGTGTCTGTGCTAGATTTCAATCATGTCCTAAAGAATCACATATGATTGCAGTTAAACGTATCTTGAGATATTTAATTGGTACATCTAATTTATATTTATGGTATCCACTTGAGTGCAATTTCGATCTAGTAGAATATTCAGACGCAGATTATGCGGGATGTTCGTTAGATAGAAAAAGTACCTCTGGATTCGCTACTTTTGTTGGACCTTGCATAATTACTTGGGGCTCAAAGAAGCAAAATTCGGTTGCGTTGTCTACTGCAGAAGCCGAATATATCGCTGCAGGACTGGTATGTTCTCAACTACTTTGGTTAAAGCAACAACTATGTGATTATGGTATTAATGTTGGTTGTATGCCTGTTTTCTGTGATAATACGAGTGCTATTGTTATTTCTAAGAACCCAGCTCAGCATTCTCGTACTAAGCATATAGACATTAGACATCATTTTTTGCGTGACCATGTAGAAAAGGGCAACATTAAACTCGAATTTTGTAGTACTGACAATCAATGGGCTGACATTTTAACAAAGTCGTTAGCGAGAAGACGTTTTGAGATTTTGCGGTTGGAAATTGGTTTAATCGGTAGCAATTAAATTCATCTTATTTATTTTGTGAACCTGCGTGACTGGCTAGATTAAGACGAGATTATATGACTGTGTCCGCATATTTCATTGCCAGTATACTTGTGTTTAATATAATATATTTTACGTGAGTATCTTGCATATTTGCATATTTAGTGTTTTATGGAAATTGAATTATGAACCACTTATTTGCCAAAAACCTATCTTATTCACTTTCCAAAATTGAGCCAAATTCTACCCATGTATTCCATACTAGCCGAAATTCTCAAATAAATATTACCTTTCCATATCTTTTTATTTATCAAATTCTATCCTTACCATATCCCAACAAAAATAACCACCAAGATTCTTTTTCTACCCAAATTCAAATAAATAAAAAAAAAAAAAAAAAAAAGGGAAAGACAAATTGGGACGGCACACCCATGTGCATAAGTACAAAAACAAAACCTACCACTTACACAACCATAATTACCCTCTTCCACCTATTACTTTTACCACATTAATACTCAACCAAACTTTTTACTCTTCCTCTTCCACCTCACGGCACACATAACAAACAACACAAAATCACCCAAACCTTCAACCTTCAACCTTCAACAATGGCTTCCACTAGATCTAAAATTGCCAAAAACCCAAATCCTAAAATTCCTAAGCCTAGTATGCCTAAAAATACCTCTTCTTCTCCCACACAACAATCACCCAATCCAAACCAAACCGAGTCGGGTGCGGGTCTTGAGAGTACGAAAAGAAGACGGTTAAATAAAGGCAAAGGAAGACTCCAAGAAGAAGCTCCAAACGAAACCACGGACGCGGTTCCCGAGGCACCAACACGGGTAACTTTCCGTGACTTCTCACCGCAAGAAACATCTTCGGGAATTGATAAACTCCGTCTTACAAAAGACGAAAGAAAACTTGTGAACCGGGTTGCTCAATATGGTATACACGGTGGTCGGTATTATCCTAAGGCTTGGTGTGACAAGTATAGGGCTTTGGGATTCTTTTCTGATTTTCTAAATTTCCAAGAATGGGAAACGGTGGCTCAGTTTTCGGGTCCGGTGTATCCGATTGAGGTAATTCAGTTCTTTTCTTCTGTTTCTTTAGACAATGGAGTCTTGCATGCCGTCATAAATGGCCGTTCAGTTTCGATTTCCGTGACGGACTTTTGTACTCTGTTTTCGGTTCCTGATGATGGAATCAAAATCAATCCGAGTACGTCATGGGAAGAACTGACGGACATGGCTAAGCTGGAGGTTAAGCAGTATTTTGATGTTGGGGCGACGTTTTCGAGTTGTGTGTTGGCGGGGAGTGTGTCCCCAAAACTGAAATTTCTGTTAAATTTTTTATGGAATACCGTGATTCCGCGACGGGGCGGACGTGATAAAATTGCATGCTATGAGATGTTAGTCGTTAAGCATTGGTTGGAAGGAAACCGGGTTAATTTACCTTCTCTTGTTTTTAATCATATTTCACAAACCGCTTTCTCGGTGACCGAAGACAAAATTTACTCTACTCTTGATTTGCCGTATGGCATGTGGTTGTCACGGCTTTTAGAGTCGAAAGGAGTTGTTAATATGAACAATTATGGGGTCGCCGTAAAAGATGAAATGTGTGATACGTTCTTGAAGTTTATGAAGCTTGATGCTAATGGTCCGGAGTTGTTGTTTTTAGTAAAGGGAGGTACGGTTGGTATGCAGTCGGGTGGGACTGATTTTTCCGGGATTGAGTCAAAATTGGATGTGTTCATTGGTAGTATCATGGAGCGCTTGGATGCGCAGGATAAGAAAATTGAGACGGTGTTGGATACAGTTGTTCAATCCATAGCAATGGGCTCCTCAAACTCAACCCGTGACCAAGGTGGGTCGGGTGTGAGTCATGAGATGAGGACATGGATGGATGGTGTGGATGATCGCCTTGCTAAGCTAGAACGGAACATTCTTGATTGTAAGCAAGAAGTATATAGGCAAAAGGATCGGATGACATTCTTGGTGAGCCAAGACGGGTCTTTGGTTAAGAGCGGAACGGAGATGCGTGAGGGGATGCGTACCATATACGATGCGACGGAGGCTCTTTCGTTGAAAGTTCGGAACTTTGACGTTTGCCTCACCGCTCAAGCTACACATGTGTCTTCTTGCCTTGACCGTCTATCCACTCTTGAGTACCGCACTAGGCCCGGTTACAAAGCACCCTAGCCTCATCCACCTACCCACAATGCCTTGCTTTTTTATCCTTGGTTGTTTAACTCTTAAAACTACTAATCCTATTCGGCCCATTTTGGCTTATTTTGACATTGTTCTATTCGGCCCAATGGCACTAAACAATCTATTTGTGGTTTGTAGTTTTAATTAACATTTGCACTTTATTTTGCTTGATATATATCGTGTTATATTGCGTATTTTGCATATCTATTTCTTGCCTTGACATGTGTTATTCTAGTCGTTTCATGTCTTTGTTCTTGTCTTTTCAATGATGCCAAGAGGGGGAAGAAATGATATGATTTGAGTCTTTGCTTAAGCTTGCTCCTTGTCAAGACTCGTTATCTCTTAAATTCTCTCAAGCTATAACTTTGGCTAAGTCGTTTTGTTCTTGCGATCAAAGTTGCTATAACTTTGGAGTGCTTTGTTGAGGGGGAACCATACTTAGTCACATTGTTAAGAGGAATCTTGAGGAATCATATGAGACTTGTCATCATCAAAAAGGGGGAATTTGTTGAACCAATTTGATAGTTTTGATAATGACATGTGTTTACTTAATAATATATGCTTTACTCGATATATCATATGCGTGTAATTGGGTGCTTTAGTCTTATTATAGCTAGCAACAATTATGAGAGAAAGATCAAAGTTTAGGCATAACTTTGATAAAGTTTGTGAGACAAAGTTATAAACAACTTCGGAATAACTTTGGAAGTGAACATGGAAGTATAGCTAACCAGGCATAACTTTAAAAGAAAATCGCTTCAAACAAGATCTACATCAAACTACACAAGACTCGAGATGGAGGATCTTTGTGATCAAGATGAAGAGATGATCCGTATACTGAAGATCTTTGTGAAGATTAGATAGTATAGGTCGTCATTCGGTAACTATTCCATTCGAGAGATTTTATGTTCAAAAGTTATAGCTTTAGTCTATGACTTTGGATGATAAAATATTGATGCATGATTTTGGAAATAAAATGTTTTGAAATGTTTTCAAAAGTGAAAGAGTATTTTTATATTTATCAAAAGTTTTAATAGAGAATATATTTATGAGATTCTATTGGTTAGTAATACAACTTATGGGTTGTCATGCTACCTAGGGTTTCTAATATATTTTATCTCAATTTGTTGTTAACCTAATTAAGCCCACCTAGTGTTTGAGCCATCTAGGGTTTCGTGAAACCTAGTTTGTGCCACCTAGGGATTCGTGCTCCTAGGGTTTCGTGAGCTAGGTGAATCCGGCCTCCTTAGGCTTGTTTCCTTAGTTTACCTAATCTAGGATTCTACTATATCTTTACAATAATATTTTGAGATATCAAGATAAATATATTTCTATAAGATAAACCAAATAATATTTTGAGATAAAGATATTTCTAAAAGATAAGCAAATATTATTTTATGATAAGATAAGTATCTTTATTAAATATTATACTAGGGTTTTAGATCTACTATGATTCTACTACTATAAATACTCATTCACATATCAATTGGAAAACACGACTACACACGAAATACACAATATCAACACGGCTATTATTTTACTTGTGTTGATTTTCCAAAATCGTTTTAAAGCAAACCTTTGAGCAAATATTTATTATTTTTAGAGTTTGTTTTTAAAAGAGTCGTGCATCAATTATTATCAATCGCTTGAGTGAAATACGTTATTGGATAATAGTACATCATTATAAGCTTACAATTCTTTAACGGGAATTTGTGTGAGTTATATTGTACTTTCTTATTAGCGTAAGATAGTATAGAGTATTTAGCGATACTCACCTTGAGTTATAATCATAGTGTTGATTATACGAGTGGGTTGGTAATTTTTGTAATCCGTAGAAAGGTACTAAAAATTATTAATCGAGAATAGTGGAACGTAGGTTTTCAACGTGTGAAACTGAACCACTTCAAAAATCGTGTGCCTCTCTCTTATCTCTTTACTTTTCGTTATTTCGTTATTTGCGCTTACTTTGATTAATTAATTAGTTGATTTTAATTCATAAGATCAAATAATTAATTACATATCATATAAATCGAAAAAGTGGGGCTAGTTTTTAATACTCAATTCACCCCCCCTCTTTCGTATTCGATCAATAGACTCTACATGTTTTGATTGGGTATTCGTTCACACAAAGTGCTAATTTATGTCTCGATCCCCTCACCTCCCTGGTCTATACCTCTAGACATGTTCTTTTTCTTTACGATCAATTCCCGTATACTCGTCTTCTAAAACTTGCCTCCTCTCCCACCTCTATCAGCCCCACTGAGTGGTGCACGATCACCATCCATGTCGTCCCCGTCCCCTCCTCTCCCTCCCCTGGCTCTCCCTCTACCTCTTCCTCCTCCACACCTGACATGGATCCGCATATATCCCACACCACTACTGCCAGCTCCTCCTCTGTTTTGCCTACCCCTGCCTCCACCACGAACCCAATTCCGCTCCATAATACCCACCTATCTAACAACATTCGCAGACCTAACCCCAAGTATGCCACACTAGCAACCTTACCCGCCATGCTACTCCCAATACCGTAAAACTGGCTCTTGTTAATCCGCTTTGGCGGGCTGCAATGCAAGCGGAATATGATGCTCTTATCCGCAATTCGACATGGACTCTAGTCTCTCCTAATCATGATCAAAATATAATTGGTTGTAAATGGGTTTATAGTCTCAAATACAACCCCGACGGTAGTCTAAAACAACATAAAGCCCGTTTTGTTGCTAAAAGCTTCCACCAACGACCCTGTCTTGATTACTTCGAACTTTTAGTCGCGTCATCAAACCTACCACTATCTACCTTGTCTTATCCCTTGCGGTCACTCATGGCTGGTCCCTCTGACAGATTGCCGTTAATAATGCCTTGTTACAACAAGGAACGTTAAACGAGTCCGTGTATATGGTTCAGCCACCCGGTTTTGCCAATCCCGATACTCCAAACTATGTTCCTAAATTAAACAAAGCGATATATGGTTTAAAAGAAGCCCTTCGAGCTTGTTATACCGAACTTAAAATTTATCTACTGTCTTATGGTTTTACAAATTCTATTTCGGATTCCTCATTGTTTATTTACAATCGCACTAATATTCATCTTTATGTTGTAGTGTATGCCGATGATATTATAATTACAGGTCCGCATGACAAAAGTGTTGCTGAATTTATTCATGCTATCTCTCGTCGATTCTCGCTCAAATATCTTGGTCCGCTATCGTACTTTCTCGGCATGGAAGTCACTCTACTTCTTATTCTCTTCATCTTAATCAAACAAAGTATATATCCGATATTCTCACCCGCTACAATATAAGTGATTGCAGCCCATCTGCTACTCCAATGCTATCACTTACGCCATTAATTCGTCACTCCGAGCAGCCTGTCCACAATGAAAGCTCCTATCGTGCCATCGTTGGAAGCCTACAATACCTCTCTCCGACACGGCCTGACATAGCTTTTGTCGTCAACAAACTTGCTCAATTCCTCAATCATCCGACCACGACTCACTGGACAGCCCTAAAACGCCTACTCTGGCATGCTACATCTCGGTATTCACCTTCGTTGGACACTCCGTTCAATCTTCATGCCTATTGCGATGCTAATTGGGCTGGTAACAAAGATAATTACGTCTCCAATACGGGTTTTATAATATTTATTGGTCACATCCTGTCTCATGATCCTCCAAAAAGCAGCGTGCATTATCTCACTCGTCAACGAAAGCTGAATTTCGTGCCATTTCCAACACCACATCAGAACTTATTTGGTTGAAATCACTTCTTTCCGAGCTCATGATCTCCCTGCCAAAAGCTCCGGCAATATTTTGTGATAATCTAGGAGCAACAAACTACTCGGCCAAACCTCTTTTTCACTCGAGAATGAAGCATCTCGCTCTAGCCTTTCCATTTGTGCAGGAGCAAGTTCAGCAAGGTACAATTTGAGTTCAACACGTCAATGGTGATGACCAGCTAGTTGAACCCCTGACAAAGTCGTTGCCCAAACCACGATTTTCTTTGATTACTTCCAATATTGGTCTTACTCTCCGACCGTCCATTTTGCGGGAGCATGTTAAGCATAAAACCGAGTCAACAACAACTCTAACAAACTCGAGTTCTACCTCAAGTACACTACCTTAATCCTCTCTTATTTCTACTCTTATTGTTAAGTCAATTGTATGAGTCCTTTTATCCGATTTCATAGTAGTTGTTAGCTACCCTTTAGGCCTTTGTTATTAACTTTGTAAACTATAAATATATGTATTTATGTATCAATTCAATTATCATTATCAATCACAACATTAATCTCATTCTTTGCACCTTTAATGACCTACTACATTCAAACTGATATAAATAGAAGGGACATATTTAGATACCTGGAATTGAGGTTTATTCACAATTAAATCGAAAGTATACAGTTTCTAGTGTATCCACACTAGACTTGAAAAAGCAACCCGACCCAAATGACCCGACCCGAAAAGGCTGACTGGAGACCTGAAACTACCCCGAGTTGCAAAACCCGATTATAACCCGAAACCCGAATCAACCCACCTGACCCGAACTTGACTCGAGTTCTACTAGACCCGTAACTAACCCGACCCAAAACTACTCGACCCGAAACCACCCGACCCAGTTGTGATCTGATTTAAATGTCTCGAAGTGACCCGCACAAGCTAATTTGAAGTCACATTTAATATTATTACATTAATTTAACTAGGCGAAAATTAAGTATAACTTAAAACGCGTCTATAAATAACATAAAAACGGTTATCTTGAACATTATATTATGACACGTGTCAAAATTAGGATCTCTTAGAAGTCGAATCAAATTAAGTTGACCTGAAGTAACCCGACATGAATTAACTATTGACCCGAAAATGACCCGGCCCGTTAACCCAAAAATGACCCGACCAACAAACCCGAAATAGACTCGAAACCCGAAAGGACCCGACCCGACCCAAACAAACCCGATAAATTGACAAACCCATATTTACCTGACCCGAACTGGATTGACCCGAACCTGATCTGACTGACCCGTTTGCTAAGTCTAGTTCTACACAAGGTACGATTTACACTCTTAACCTTTGACACGACTTGTAGACATGAGAAGTTTGAGAAAACCTTTTTTCTCTGTATACCATTTTGGGGTGGAACTGACTGAATAAATTGGTAATCTTTTCCAATTTCCCAATAATATGTATGTATGGGGAAGAAAAAAATAAACCTCTTTATTTAGTTTCCTATTTAAACATTCTAGAATACTTGCTCCTTTTATTAAACATATCTTATGTTTTAGCAGTTAATACGATAATATGTTGTCTAGATACTTTAATTATTATACTCTGTATCATATAATAATATAAGGCAATAATCTTAAGTGTAAACTCAACCCGTAAGTGTGCGACCATCTAACTTCAACATTAAGCTAGTGGTAATTAACGTTACTGATTCGATTGGATCTAGGGCATAATTCCCACATCTCCCACTTAAACGCAGAGTCAATCATCTTAATTACTAATCGAGATTGACATCTAACAGCACTCCTCAACGACTGGATAACATGAATATCAACGTCAATGACGACGGACCTAGTTAAGGTTAATGTATCATTTCCTACCACCTTTCCAATTCCGGAATATCTTAGGGTGTGGTTCAAAATGTCAAACCCTATTAGACAATCACTATGGTTGGCTAATCGACGTCAAGAAACTGATTTCTTAAATTATATTGTTTTGTATTAAGAGATAAAAAAAGATAGGGCTAACACTTTTATTCCGAATAAGATTATCAGTTTTACTTAAATTATTTTATTAATATTTTAAAATAATACTGTTATTATATCATTATATCCTCCAAAGGCGTAATATAAACGTTACGTAATTCCATTGACAATACAATAAAAAAAATATAAGTGTTCAACAAATAACTTATATATATATGTTAAATAAAAAAATTTGAAAAACATTAACCATAATTTAAATGTTCACAGAATATGGAGCAGAGATAAATATTAAATTAAATAAGTTTAAAAATAAAATTTTCAAGATTTTTTTTATTATAAAGGGGATTGAATTAAGATGACAAAAAACATTGACATTTCCTAGTTTATTAAAACCTATGCAATTGCATGATTTTATAAAAGAATGGATATATAAATGAGCAAGTAATTAAAATAGTACATGTTGAATATCTATCTATACTATATATTAAATCCTGAAACCAAGGGACTTACATGTAATTAAATAAAGTTATACAAATTAATTATACTATATAGTTTATAATCGACAGCGTTGTGTAATATACCTGATCAAGGGATTTCAATGTAAATACGGAGTATTATATAACTTTGGTTGAAGTATAAATTTAGAAAACACCAAAATATGGTGATTTTCCTTAAAATAAACATGTTCCACTTATGTTATTAATTAGTAGCATAGATTATACATTAAATTAAACGGAAATTTCTCATGGTACCCCTTAATTTTGTCAGATTTCCCATGGTACCCCTGCTTTTAAGAAGCTACCTATGGTACCCTTGAGGTTTCATTTTTGTGCCCATGGTACCCCTTAATGTAACGGTCGTTAACAGAACGTTAACTTTTGATGACGTGGTATTAATTAGTTAATTAAAAGTTGATATGAAATATGAAATAAAACTAAAAGTTTGAACATTTTCCATGGTACCCATGTGTTTTATACATTTTTCCTCAGATATCCCTAAGATTTAACAAATTTTCCCATGGTACCCTTGTGGCATTAATATAAAAGTTTGAACATTCTGAATGTTCAATACAACGAGTGTCATATCTCAAGTTATACTAACTAATGTTACATGATATTTACATGACAAAAAATCTTGAGATGTTAGCTAAACATGGGTCTTTAAGTTACGTTGATAGCTTCTCTACAACTCCAAATATGGACATTATAAGTTGATACGCAAAAAGAATGCCTTGTAGGTCAGAATTGACATGTCAAGCAAACAAACTTGTATATCTCACAATCTGGAGGCCTATACAGTGTGATTCGAATTGGAAATGAAAGATAACTCGATTGGCTTTTATTTGGTGCATAGTGTCATAATTGGTTCAACCGGAGCAAAGGATATGCGCCCTCAAAGTTGTTGCCAAAACTTGGCTGAATGTTGAACGTTTGACACATGAATTGCTACTACTCAAACTTGAATAACTAGATTTTTGTTTTTGAGATGAAAGCTAATATATGTAGCTTCAAAATTGTATAGGTTGGGCATGTTAATTAAGAGGGATCAGTGAGTTATGATAATTTCGAGCCAAGACCGATGTACGGTTGCTATTGTAAATACTTGACAAAGGTGTTTGAGCATTATGTTCATTATGATTATTTCTTGTAGCATTCACTTCCACTGAAATAATGTCAAGAGGTACTAAAATGATTCAATTAGGTCTATATGTGTGAAGAGGAACGTAAATAAAAATTATTTATAGCGAAAACATAAGCATTAAAACATATATTATTGACTCAAGGGTATCATGGAAAAAAATGTTACATCTTATATGTGACGATGTCATCTTTCGGCAATACCGTTATGTTCGGGTGTATGTGGAAGAGAGGTAAGGTGAGTGATGCCATAAGTGTGAAGTTGGTTTGTCATTTTTTTAAATTCACCTCCATTATCAGAATAAAATTGACGGATGGGGGTTTTGAAGTATTTTTCAACTATGGCACGAAATTTGGTAAATGTGAAAGTAGTGTCGGTTTTTTTTAAGCGGATACAACCAAATATAATGTGTACTGATCGACAAATATGACATAATATTTGTAAGACTCGGAAGATAAGACGAGAGATTGCCATAAATTAGAAAACACTAAATTAAGAGCAGCAGTAGACACAGAGTGGAATCGGAAAATGGAAGACGGTGGCTTTTATTGATATGGCACGCAATACATTGGTCGGAAGTAGAAATAATTAAATTAAATCTAGAATTATGAAGTAAAATTTTGTTGGAGGGATGACCAAGACAATGATTCCACGATGATTGTCTTAGTGCTATGGCTAGGTTCACTTGAGGCGAGGAAGGAGTCCATACATACATTCCGACAATGAGTGGCCCGTGAAGAAGAAGTGCCCCCGTCTTGATGTCCTTAATAGAAAAAGAAGAATGTGAGAACACGGCATAAGCATTATTGTCATAGCAAAATTGAGTTACGGAAAAAAATTTATAAGAGTTTCTTTGTGGAACAACTAAGACATTATTAAAGGCAAGGGATTTAGAGGAGTTAGGGAAGAGAGTAAATGAACCGGTGTGAGTTATGTGAAGGGGGATCCGTCACTGATGTAAAGATCATCCGGGCCTTCATACGGAGTGTGAAGGGATAGAGTGTTTAGGTCATCCGTTATGTAATGAGAGACACAACTGTTAATGACCCAAGACCGTGGAGGGGTAGAGGCCGAGGCAGCAACAGTGTGAGCTTGAGGGTGATGACCACGTGGTTGTCGGGTGGGGAAGACAATATCGGGATAGAGACGTTTGAGGTCACCACAATCAGAGGCGACATGACCCACGACGTCACAGAAGTGACACCTACCTTTGTATGGCTTTTTGTAGGTTGATTGGGGAGTAGAGAAGACAAGTTATAGGTGGCGGGTTTTGGGGGTATATGATTGACGGGTTTGATTGTTTTGATATCGAGGTTGATAATTGGAGCGATTGGAGTATTTAGGACGATATGTAGCGGCATTGGCAGAGGGGGCAAAGGTGACGACATGAGAGGAATGCTTGAGGCGGAGTTCATGTTGAATGAGATGTTCGTGGAGAGATTCAAAGGAAATAGGATTGTCTCTCGCACGCAGAGCTTCAATGACGAAACGATATTTGTCCTGATTAAGGTCATTGAGTATGTAACACCCCACATTAGTTGAAGAGGTCCATTGATAAGCTTTAGTGACTATTGCTTAAAGGGATTAAAAGTACTACTCATATCAACAAAGTGCACTTTCTTTTCTGGTTATCCATACAAAAGAACTCCACAGTTAAGCGTGCTTGGCTGGGAGTAGTCTTAGGATGGATGACCTCCTGAGAAGGTTTTCGGGATGCGCATGAGTGAGAAAAAAATGCACTAGAAAGGAACCGTGTTGATCTGTGGGCCATGTACCCAGCCTGGCAAGCTACCGTGAGTGACCGCGCCCGAACCAGGGTTTGGGCCAGGGCGTTACAGAGTATTTTGTTTGTTATATCATCGACATCCATAGGATGTTCGACCTGTGCGAGGTCATCAATACATGCCTTAATCGAGGTCATGTAATCGGTAATAGACATATCGTCATTGTGGGAGATATTTTCAAGACGATCTTTAATTTGTAGGCGATGCCCACGGGGAGGAATTAGCAAAAGTTCGGATTAAAGTCGACCAAGCCTCATGAGATGTTGTATCGTTGGCAATAAGTCCGGCTATGGAGGAAGATAGCGTGCCAGTGAGCGCACCAAGAACAAGTTGATCTTGGTGGTACCATGTGTTGTAGGCGGGGTTGGCGACAACGGTGGGTGTAGTGGCAGGGGCAACGAGTGCTTGGGTGATTGTTTTCAGTGGTGGTTGGTTTGTGCCATCAAGATAAGAGAACAAATGAAGGTCGTTCATGATTGCACGAATTTGGAAACGCCGTTGACGAAAAGTCCTTGTATCCTTTAGTTGAATACAGTTCTAGAAATTGACGAGGGTAAGTGGTGTGTTCGGGTCAGCAACATTGGCTAGTTGGAGTTGATGGGCCATTGACGAGTTGAGGAGGGTGAAGGAAGGAAACTGAGGAGTCGTGTATATTGTTAGGAGCTTACATGAGATGTGTTTATCGAGTTGATCATAAGGATCGTTTAGACTCGTGATACCATGTAAAGAATGAGATTAATGTTGTATTTGATATTGATAATTAAACTGATACATGAGTACATATATTTATAGTTTACAAATTTAATAACAAAGGCGCTAAGGTTAGCTAACAACTACTAGAAAATAGGATACAAAGACTCATAGAATTGACTTAACAATAAGAGTAAAAATAGGAGAGGATTAAGGTAGTGTACTCGAGCAGGACTCGAGTTTGTTGGAGTTGTTGTTAACTCGGTTTTATGCTTAACAAAAGGATTGTATAATTTATTGTTTCAATTGCGTATACCGATCCTTCACCAGGATTCTCTAAGTTTTATATTCACTTTGAGAGTGAGAAAGTTAGCCAATCAAAATGTGTAATGAGTTGGAGCCATTTTATTAATTAGTATAGATACATTGATTACAGCTTAGATTTTAGCTTTATACCGAGGAGACTAAATAAAGTAGCCCATGGATTAGCTAAACGGGCTATTAAGCAATAAATCCTCTATCTTTACCGTTGCCAAAAAAAAAAAAAAAGATTACAGCATTCTCCAATGGCACTTGGTTATTTTATTAAGCTTTTCCACATCTTAACAAAGCGAAGTACACCCATTTTATTAAATAAGTAAGTGACTTGCTTTTACAATAAAACAAGATTAATATCACACGATCCCTTATAGAACTTGCCGGATGTGGAAAACGAAGCAATATTTGATAAAATAAAAAAACCAACTCTTTTAAAGTTGTAAGATACTTTATTCATCCATCCATAAGACGCATCGAAGCGACTTCCCCTCGAGAAGCAATTCAAAAGCCTTGTTGATGTCTTCGAACTTCATCTCATGTGTCACAAACTCATCCAATTGCAATTTCTGGTAAGAGTATTCAAAAGCCTTAGTTCTCTTTGCAAGTTAAAGTTTACATGTTTTATAACATAAAATTAATGGTACTCCAAGTCTCCAACAGCTAGAGTCTCCTAACAATAATAACTTGAAGGATCAAATGACATTATAAACAGAAACATGTCTTTTTCTAACAGAAATTTTGAGAACAAATGGTTTCAAACAATTCTGTTTTTGAAACTTCCATTATATGTATACAAGAGATATTAGATTAAGAGAATGATAATGAAAACGGTGTCCTTTGGTTACTACTTCAGAATCTCATTATTTGAATCATGCTGACAATAGTTATCTTTCGACGGTAGCCGCTAATTATGTGTTTAGATATGATAATGAAGGCTTAAAACGTCTCAAAGAGGTAGGATTATAATGAATATACCTTGTCCAGGTACCATTTAACCAATGCAGGGATGTCCGACTTGGCCTTGATACCTCCAAATAGTGAACCACTAAGTGTCTTCGCGTTGTTGAGCACATCGGTAGACCCAATGTCCAACCGTGCATCCGGCTTATCGAGTCCTAAAACAATTGTCTTTCCCCAACCCTGTACTTATTAGTAGAATAAGGTTTAGAAAACCATATCAATGTTTATACACTAGTAAATTTCATGAAGCGTGAACCAACTATCGTAGTTTGAGCTCAGTATGTACTCAGGGAAAAAGAAAGGACCTTTCGACAACAAGCAAAAGCTTCTTCGACCAACGATGATATCCCTACACACTCAAAGCAGTAATCTGCACCCCCTTCTGTCACATTGTTAATAACCTGCATCATCATAATTCTTGAATATAAAATTAAGGAAGCTTGTTTTCTGAATTTTTGCATATGAAAGCACAAAATCTTGTGTGAGACAGTCCTGCATGTTAGACCAGCCATTCACCTTAATTGAATGAATAATAAATCTGAGAACATCTCATACAAATCACCCGCTAAATTTGAGAGGAAGGATCGGTTCAGTTACATTAGTACCTCACTCACAGATGCAGTCTCTTTGGGGTTAAAAAAGTCAGTGAGTCCAAACTTTTTCCCTGCAGAAAATGCAGGAATATAGGGGGATTTAGGACAACACATAGCAATGTTACTTTGATATTTCGCTTTGGTTGGGAAAACGACAATTACCTATCTCAAATTTGGTAGGATTTACATCTACACCAATGATTCTGGTAGCTCCGCAAAGTCTTGCTCCCTCAGCAACCTTTGAATTAATTAACCACCAAATAAAAGAGGTGTTTTATACAATTATTATACCCTCAAGAACCGCAAAGACAATAAACGGTGTTGCAAAGCCTGCAGCCTATGACGGGGTAAGGGATCAGATTATCAGATTTATGAAATTTAACCCTTGTGCTCAAACACAAAGAGAAACAACAAGATTAGACGAGAGTCTTACCCTATGATCTTAAACAAATATAGGCTACTTCCAAATGAGCAATAATGTAAATTGCATTGATGACCGCTAATTCATGACAAAAGATTATGAGAACAAAACATAGATAGAAACAATGATAACAACTTCAGTGATGTGAACAAGAAGAGTACCGCTAATCCAATTGTACCGAGGCCAAAAATAGCAACGGTTGAGCCTTCTTCAACTTGTGCTGTTTTCCAAGCAGCGCCAACCCCTGCATTTCAGTTCATTTTTACTGTCACAAACTGTACATTTTCTTACGGTACTAATATAACGTTTTTCACAAGTTTACCAGTAGAGACTCCACAACTGAGAAGGCAAGCCCTATTTGGAGGAATTGCACTGTCAATCTTGACAAGATGCCCAACATCCACGACAGTGTACTCAGTGAAGCTCGAGACATCCAAAGAATGGTACAAGACTTCTCCCTTGGCATCGGTGAACCTGCTAGTCCCGTCTCTCACCATGTAAGGCGACATCTTAAATGGCAGTTTTGAGCATACATTGCTCTTCTTAGATTTGCAGTCAACGCAATCTCCACAGTTTGCTAAAAACACTGGTATCACAAAATCTCCTACAACAAATTCTTCAACTTCCTCTCCTATGCTCTCCACAATTCTATACAAAAACCAACAATGTGTGTCTGATTTTATTATTTTATTATTCTATACAAAAACCACAATTCTATTAGATATGAAAAGGCAATAGAGTCATAATCTCGTTACTTGTTCTTTTATTCGAAGGAATAAATCGAAACCACTTGGATTTACTGACGACGTCTAAATACTTTGAATAATGTGAACCATGTAAGAGTTAAGACTTAAGAAAATAAAACAGAGTATCCAAGTACCTAAGTCTATAACTACTTAGCTCTCAGACATTAGATTATCAAATGTGATCTTTTACATACTTTAAACTCAAAACTAATTTCAAATTCAATAATTAGTATTCGGTCTGCTTTTCACTTGGTTATATAAATACACAAGTCTACAACGGGTTAAATGTTATATGGAATATTTTTTTGTTTTTAAGTTGTGTTATGCTTTGTCATATGATCATATCCATTATATATGACCCGTTTTAAACTAAAATGGGAATTGGCCTCTAAATAGGGGAGATCCAAGTCATGAATTTCAATCTCTTTTTGAGATCTAAATCTTTATTAAAGGGCAATATATATTTGATGAATGTCTAGTAAGTAGTAATCAAACATGAAAAATGTTGGGGCCATCAAGGAGCTCTATTACAAATTCACAAATAACTGTATCTTGGTACTTCTACCGTCTTGTTTCTTTATTTACCTTTTATATTCAATTTAGTCAAATAACAAATAATCAGGTCAAGAGAGTAAAATAAAATTTGCTATGAATCTTCTCAAAACAGTATCTTATTATATCATTAGCCGAGGGCACCGTGGAGCAATTGAAAATGTCTTAATTTCGTGGTTAAGGTGGTTGAGGGGAAGAATATAGTGAATATTATGTCCAGATTTAAATCCCCACCTCTATATTTTATCCAACCCTAAATAATGCAAACGGTACAAAGGAAAGATACATGAACACAACGAGGAGTATTACCCAACAGCTTCATGGCCTAATATTCTTGGAAAATATCCTGGAGGTTCCTTCAACCATTAAAACATTAAAACATTAAAACATGATAGTAATTAGATTTTAACACGCACATAATGATACACACTACAAGAACCATAAAAATTACGAGGCATTTTCTAAATGTGCCCTAAAGACACACATTAATAATTCAAATGTAGAAATATTGACCGGATATTCTCATAAAACACTTATTAATGTTGGTTTACATATTGAAATTAGTAGTATTATCTCGTAATTATGTAATAGAAGTAATAAGACATCATATGGGGACCAATCATCGAGCATTTAACGGAAAAATTTTGGCCTTTTATTCTCTTAGTACAAGGAGGATTACTATTTGTCTATATGAAATTTTTTGTTTCTGACGGACTAATTTCATCTGAATAATAAGACCGACTTGTGTAGCTATTTTATGTCCAAATGTAACCACAATCCAAGATTAAATAGCAGAAGAAATCAATATAAATGATTGAGAAATGAGAAGGAGTAATTATTTCGGTTTTTCACTATATACTCCTTGTTCTAATAATTTGTAAATCATTTTGTTTTATTTGTGATGGTATATTTTAATTGGAAGTAATCAAATGATTAAGAGAGTAATTATTTAGGGTTTTCTAATGTGTGTCCTAAAGGCACACGTTAATAATCCAAGAATAAAAAGAGGAAGAAATCAAAACAATTAAGGAAGAAAAGAGATGTCAAAGATATCCCTGCAAAGAGATCATCTACATTTTTTTCATCTAGGCTCTGTTTGGATGCGCATTTCAGATACATGTTTTCATCAAAGTAGTTTTTTTGTCAAAAGTTTCAGGTAGCTTATTTTTTTATACGCGTTTGGCAAGTAGCATTTCTACCTAAATAAGGTACCTGAAATGAAATGCTACTCGGGGTAGCATTTGAGATTTCAGGTACATGTTTAAGTTTAATTTACCTTATTTAACCTTTACTTTTTTAGATTAAAATATTACTATTTTTTATATTTATGATCTCAAATAAACCCAACTTAGTTAATTTTTTTTATTGTATGGTTAATAGAAAACTACTTACGTATCAATAATGTACATTTTTAAATGATAATTTGAGTTTTTTTAACGTAATTGTGTTATATTGATTATTATTTCCATTTGTTTTGAAACATATTGCAGACTTGTGAAAATATACAGAAACAAAAATTACATTATAATTTCTACCAACGCCAATGACAACAATAATAATACAAAAATAACAATACTAAAATCATAATAAACGATAACAATAATTAACCATGTCCTTTTACGTCATTTGACCAAATATCAACTATCTTTTCAGTTAGTTTCCAAACAGTTCTAGTAAAAAACAGGTAGCTTTTCAGGTCATAATTTTCAGCTACCTTTTCAGTTACCTTTTCAATTACCTTTTCAGGTTTCAGATAACTTTTCATGTAGCTTTTCAGCTAGTTTTGCCAAACAAACCTATATTGTTCCTTACTCCCTTTTCTCTCTTATACTATTTTGATCCTAAATTAACTAATTCTCACTAAAACCTGGTCCTAGTTACAGAGGGTTCTGTCTGTAACTACTACTCTACATCATAATAAAATCATATTTAATTTTTTAAGTAGGGAGTAGGGGCCGGTCCTAACGAGCCCGAGCTTGGCCTTACTCGGCTTGTACTCAAGAATCAAAACTCGAGCTCGAGCGTACCCGAGCCTGAAAAAATTGTTCTCGTTATCAAGCTTGCGAGCTTGAACGCGAGCTCAAGTCAAACTCAAGCTCAAATCGAGCCTATATATTGTTGATTTATTGATTTGTTGATTTTTTATTTCATCTTCCGATATTTTTAATAACAATGCGTAAAAGGTTATATGTACAATATTTGGCAAATAAGGGTGAGACATTTGATATGTGTGATAAGGAAATATAGTCATGATAAAATATTTTCATAAAATATGAGCAATATCTTATCTAATCACACAAGTTCGAGCTGCTTTTCGAGCCGAGCCAGCGTTTGCTCGGCTTGACTCATTAAGCTCTCAAATCAATCCCGAGCCCAAGCCGAGCTCGCACGAGCCGAGTTCTGACCGATATTTGACCGAGCCGATCTCAAGTTGCGAAGTGTCGTCTCATTATCACCCCTAGTCGGGAGTAAAGTTGGTTATATTATCAGTTTCCCTTAGAAGGTCGCAGAATAAAATTTAGGACCATATAAGTGCAATGGTGGTGATATCACTTCAGATAAATGGTCGTTTCAGCTCAAAAATCTGGATACCCCTTCTGTCCCAATTAGTTGTTGTCCTATTCTTTTTTAAGATGTTTCAGTTAATTGTTGTCACTTGTTATTCACTTAGTGGAACCACAAATGACCCCACTCTTTTCTTGGTTTTGTGTGAACATGAAAGGACAACAAATAACGGGGACAAAGTGAGTATAAAACAACGAAGATAGAGTTGGACTCAAATAAAATTAACCCAATGATAAAAAGAATAATACTCCGTAATATTAAGTCACCTTCAAACGCCATAGGAAAACATCACTATGACAAAGAGAAGTGCAAATGATCTTAACGCGAACTTCATGAGCCTTTGGTGGCGCAACCACCACTTGTTCTATTACCAACGCTTTTCCTGCTTCTCTTGCTATCGCAGCTGCGCCAATATATCACGTTAAAAAGTCGACATTCAAGCAACTTTATCGTGTTATAAGACTAATAAAAGCCAATTACGAGCTATAGGTATAATATATCTATAGACATATATATGAAACTTTTGGGGTGGTTTGAAAGCAAATGGCATATTTGTTGTTTTAACTTCTAAAGCATGCAACAGCATATTTTGTAGTGTTAGTGTATAACATTTGTTGCACTTTGAACATTTTCATGCGGTTTTTCTTTGGTTTAGTAATTTGCATGGAGGAGGACAATCGAAAGAATGAAAGGGAGTCGTGTATTACCTTTGCAATGGATAGGGACCCCAACTGTAGGCGTTTCTGTCATGTTTGAAAGTATTAGCTGACTTTTGTGGAGTACTCTATTTTAGTCACTTGATCGTCTATTTATAATGGAAAATGAGATAGCGTGTCAACGAGTAATACCCAATCTTGGTATTATTACCGTTTCATATACAATATGTATGCATGATACTACTGAAATAATGGATTGATATATAAAGACATATGAGAAGGTTTTACCAAGATTAGTATCACACTATCACCTAATAACATTATCCTTTGCAAGAGTACTACACTACTAGTGTATTATTGCTCGCATGACACTATTTTAACATGTCTAAAGTACAAAGAGAAATGAAAAACAACATTACTTGATAATTATTGCATGCCAACGATTGCATAAATGGTTACCAAAATTCATTGAAAACGAATTTGAAGAATATAATGTGAGCCTTGTTATAAACCGCTCGAAAAAAGTGTGCATTTAACCCTGAGACAAATAGAATACTACTCTACCTATCACTATCGTAAAGAGTTGGAAGAGCGATAATTTTACTTTAAGGCTAGTGATGGCAAAATTATCCTGATTCGAATGATCAAACTGAATAATCTACCCTACTCCAACGCGACACCCGAATTTAGGAGTTGAATTTGATACGAACTCGAATTAACCCGACCCAAATATTTATTGTTGGAAACGGATCGCTATATATAAATAACTTGATATGAGAAAGTCTTTGAAAGACTAAGATATTAAACTACCATATGCTGAGTTTGCACTCTTTAGAGCACCATCTTCTATAACAGGTCACTGTTCTTTTGAGGTCGTTTATGGTGGTCTAGTGTGCCTATATAAGATATAAACTATGATGTGAAGAAAAGGGTTGAACATATGCTGAAGCTCATGAAATTGTCAAAAGACATATTGAAAAATCAAATGAAATGTACAAGAAACAGGCTAGGATTCCTAAATATAAGAAAGAGTATGCTCCTAGTAACTTGGTGTCGATCCATCTCAAGAAGGAAAGATTCCCAGCCAAGAAGAAGAACAAGTTGATGCCAACGGCTTTGGGTTCATTTCAGGTAATTAAGGTTGGTCCAAATGCCTAGAAGATTGATCTCCCTGGTGACTATGGGGTTCATGAAACCTTCAACACTGGGGATCTGAGCCCATATTATGGGGAGTATGAAGTTGAGGAGGAGCCAGACTTGAGGTCAAACCCTTTTCAACCTGAGGAGGCTACACCAAGAGCTGAACCACAAGGTTCCAACTCTCAGACTTAGCTAGCCACGAAGCCACCTAGCTTACCAGTCAACAAAAGGTACACCAGGGCCAGCCAACAACCATCACCTTGGACAACTGTCTAGCACATATAACCAACTTCAAAAAAGTCCAAGAGAGTTTTTCCCAACAAATTAGTCTAAGTTCACCTAAATTGAATAACAATCCAAGGTTCAACAAGGGTCATAAGTCCTATTTCCAGTGTATTCCTTTATTTTTGATCAAGGTTAAATGTTAAGCAAGAATAAGGTGCTAAAAGAGGTCATAGTAGTCCTATGAAAAGCCCAAGGAGGCCAGCCAAAAGAAGCAGACAAGCCACGAAGAAACAAGATCCGACTTTTTTAAATTTAGGACGGAAACAAGACAAAATGCTTCTTCTGAACAAGTTTACAGTTTGTTTTTTTTATCCTTTGTGTCTGTCCTTTTTAGTTGTTAATCTCGTCCTCATTCGATGACCTTCTTACGCAATTTAAATTTTTGTAAGGTGCCTTAAGGTACCTTAAGGCCCTCGGATGTTACTTGCATCACAAAGTCAAGGACGTCAGAACTGTAACTGCCTATATAAAGGCCGGAACTGCATTACAAGAAGCGGATTATTGTGAATGAATTAAAAATAACGTTAGGGTTTCTCTCAACCTTTCAAACTTGTGCATTAGTCTGTAGTTTGTGTCTAGAACTAGTAGTTAACTTGTGTTAATTTGTGGTTAGCTGATCAAAGTCTATTGGGCACTAATTAGATAAACTACTAATTAGATAAACTATGTGTTGGGTTGTAAGTTAGTTTGATATTGTTGTCAAATTTATAATTTTAATCTTGTGTTCATCTGTGGATTTTGATTCTAAATTTGTTAAGAAGTCTTTATAATCTTTCTGTGCCAATCTGTGGGATTTAGGATCATAACTATATCCAATTGCTCATTTTAAATCATAAAACTGTCACTTGAGCATGTCAAAGTTATTCTTCCTATCATTAGAAGTTGCAAGAGGATTTAAAAATACTTAAAGTGCTTCTAAAATTTGAAAATTTAATAAAAGTTTATATATATGATAAACTTAATTGCCACAAAGCTTCAGAAATTATAAAGTCCTTTTGCTATTTTTTCCACCAGCCCTTATTTTGTGTTGCATTCTTGCCAGCCCTATTGTTTTATCCTGAAACAATCCTGGAAGTCGGATATAAATTACCCTAAAATGGTGGAATATAATCCTCCTTTTCTCTTCTATTCAGATCACACTTAACAGTTAATTTTCATCTCTAAAACATAGACAGGAATCAGGCACATAACCTGTTATGAGGATCGTCTGCAGGGGCGGCCGCCTACGGCCCACACTAGAAAGGGGGGAATTCTTCTAGGTTTTAGAATAATAATAGTAGGAAAAGAAACAATATCTAATTTAGAAAACATAACCACAAATTTTGTAATTTTATAATACCCGTTGTTTCTAGGACCATCGCTCGAAACGAGTGACGAGAACGATTCGAGGAATTGGTGTACTCATGGGCATGGATGGACTAACTTAGATTATGGAGATGTGTTGAGTTACTCGAGGGAGTAGGGTACTTGCTTAACCGAGTAGAGGTAACTTGGTTGAGTGCCATACTGACATGATCGAGTAGGGTCTACTCGCCCGAGTGGGTCGGCGAACTCGACCTAGTCGTGTAAATGGCGCCCCAAAGATCCGTTTATATATATATAAAGCTCAACTCGTGGATTCATATATTAACCCTCTTTAGCCGTTGTTTGAGCCTTCTGACGGCTTGAGGAACCATATAATCCTCCTTCCCTAATCCCTTCCCAATTAACTAATTAAACTGTTAAGATACCACTTTTTCGTACACTTTTAGGTTCTTTTTGTAACCCTAGTATTTAGTATTGTGCTTCAAAATGTTTTATTTTTGTGAGTACATGTTTTACAACAAGCGTACCCTTTCCCTGTAAATCTTATATGGTAATCTTTTATATTAGTATGTTCTTTTATATTATATTATCCATTTTTTTGTACCGTTTTCGCATTAAATTATAATTAATCTTTTAATAGTTTATTAAGAGACCGTCGCTCAAAAGGCCTAGGTACACATCTCGCCTTTAAATGACTTTTTCTACTCCCTTCAATCCAACCCATTGATAACATTTACTTTTATGGATGTCAAAATATGAAAACTTAGATCTTAAATAATATGGTAAAGTACAAAATTTGAAAAATGAAATTAATATATTTAGATTTGTTTATGAAAAATTCTTCTATGATAATATAATTTTAATATAGAAGGTCATGTATAAATGAAGAAAAATATGGAAAACTAATGATACCATTGGATTGATTGAAGAGAGTAAATTAAATCCTATAGTTTCTCTCTAATAGGCACAAAAACTGTACTTTTCTTTTCGACCTTCCTAACTCAAATTTCACTATTTCCAGTGGTAACTCATATTTCTTGCGTCCATTACTCAATTTTTATTTTCACCGGATGTAGTTATACTTGTGAAAAGATGACTCGATCTGAAATATCGGTCGAAATTCACTTAAAATCCACCCGAAAATAATCCGCTCTTTTAATAACACACACATTTGGGCTCAAGACTCTGCATGTGATCGACCTGCAAATAAGTAATTATTTTTAAAATTTGTAACTAATTAGTAAAACTAATATAAAATGATAAAAGATAATCTAAATTTTAAAACTTTTGAAATTAAATTTTCTTATATTTCTTTGAAGCATAATATTACCGCATGATTAATTACTCAAATGATAATGATATTAATAGAAAAGAGTAATTCCTTAATATTAATAGAAAAGAGAGAACGATTACTAATAACATCGCTAGTTTTTTAAATTCAAACGTGAGAAGTATATGGTAAACATGGTATAGGATGATATGGTAAACAGAGAACGTTTACATTTTCCGACTTCCGTTTGACGGAAAACGGTACACTTAATACTAATAACATCGCTAGTCTTTTAAATTCAAACGTGATAAGTATGATATCAAACGCAAGACTAATCCAAGCCACTAAATTTAAACATGTTATGTATTAGATAAAGACATGGACAAGAACTTAAAGTTAGTCCTAGTAGCTATCAAATAAGAAAGCTGTAGCTGTCAGATGTGTCTATCAAATTAAATACTGTTGATTCAATTTTTAGGTTCTCGCTTACGAAAACTTCGATGGCGATTTGCAAGTTGGCAATCGGGCAATCAGGCTGCCAATTTGTTCATTCAGCTAGTACTCTGTCTTATTAAAACGAGTTAAATGAGATTGTCTTTGAGCAGGGTGAGAGTCGAACACGGAAACAACAACTATATGTTAAGACTACTGATAACCCTTCCACCATTGCGCCTACAATTGATTTTGCTTCAGACGGGCCATTTTGGTTTGAAACAATAAGACGGGATTTTGTAACCATTTTGCAGCTAGATGTGACCGACTGACCGCTAGTAAAAACAAGTTGTCATAAGCCGTGGTTACATTTTACCAAAAAGTGGCAACATAACCCCTACTTATCTTTTAGACGAAAATATTTCGGTTGAAATAAGAATTTGCGCTGCGCCTAAGCATACGACGGTACAAACCCTAAACATTAATGTTAATATAAGGTATTATCTGTGTTGGGCCCACAGAATTATGGAGCCATGTGCGGTTGTGCGGCTTACACTTGTAACAAGGCGGCCCTGTATCATCCACATGGATATAAGACAATCATTTTGTTGTTTCCTATATGTTATGCTTTTATCTTATTCATCTTACATGAGCATAATTGATCCGGCTTAGATAAATATACCTATCTTAAATGAGAGAACTAGACTGAAATTTACTAGGACGAGAATTTTGACCAATGAACAAGTAAACAATGCAACAAGATTCATGAAATACTGACTGTAAACTCAAGCTAAGAAGGGTAAAGACAAGCCTTAATCAAAGCACACAACCAATGACCAAGAATTTCTAAGCATATAGCCAAGAGTTTATTCAGAAACTATGTTTCGATTCTCATTCATAATCTGTCTTTCTTACAACAAGTTCGTTGGTCTACATAGCCCTTGGAATAACATCTTGGACGTATAAATTATAACCTAAGGGGCCAATTTATTCACAAAAGAAGACCAGTACAACAACCACCTTGCCTTTACATAAATTGAGTACGAACAACATAAAACAAATATTGTCAATGAAGATGCAACAAGCTTTTGTTGGGTATCTCGGTCAATTAAGAGAAGTAGAAAATGTATGGTGCTTGACTCGTTTTCGAGTCTTCCGAAATGGAGGACAAAAAAAAACCTTCACTTATCACTTAGTGTTGGCTTGACCAAAATGGAAAGGAAAATAGACAAGTGCCTATGTTATCTTGCACTTGGATCCTTCATATCAGATGTTGTTGAACTAATCGTTAAGTTAACTTATTCCCTTTTTAGAATTGGCCTTGATTATCCTGGACATAGTTGTTCATCAAGTACTAATTAAGCTAGATTGAGTGTTAATTCCCCATAATCCTGAACAAGACGAGCCTTTGACCTGGTTCATGCCGAGGGGCCTAAACTGGTTGGCTATGCCCTGTGTTTGAACTCATGTTCCAATCTTCCCTTCTTGAAAAGGATTTGTCCTCAAATACTCATCATTCTCTTCACCGGACTCTTTACAATTGGGACTTAGATCTCCTATATCGAAGGTGCCACACGTACTCCATAATCTCTTGGCAGGTTAACCATGTATGAATTGGAACCAATTTTTAGAGAATTTCTAAAGACCCCCAGCCTTGGGTATGAGCTTGGTCTTCCTCTTTTCAGGGAATCTCTCTTTTCTGAGGGGAAACCATACTAGACTCCCTTGTTTAAACTCAATTCTTTACTTTGGCCCTTGGACTTAGCCTTGTAGATTTCATTGGTTTTTTCAATATGTTTCTTGACCTGTGCATGGATCTGAATCATTTGTTTCACCGGTCTGATGGTAACATATTTCGATGTCCCTCTATTGACAAGTGCAAGGTCATTAGTTGACATTATGACATTAATAATATAAACCACCTCCAAGGGACTCTTGCCAGTAGTGATTTCACTCCCCCATTTAAGCAAGAGCCTTTAGCAAGACATTCCCAACTAAATGAGACTGTTACCATCTCAGTAACGGGAGGCAGTGTACAACACAGTAAAGAAATCAAAGGTACTTTAATATAAGTTACATTAATACGAATCAACTAACTCAAAATGACGGTTACAACTCTCAAACTGAATGACAAATATTGTAAAGTTTATAACTAAGTTTAATTAAGTGACAAGGTCTGATTGTATGCTATATGAAACGTGATCTCTAAACTCAACAAACTCGGCATCACTCATTCATATCCCCCAGCACAAGAACGACATCATCGACTAATTCATACCTGCTATCTTAACTGTTCTCCATTCGATAAAAAATTATCAAATGGGTGATATAAGATTAATTTAGACTATTTCCCTCTTTATTCTCTTATATTTTGACCTTATTTAGTGCGGTTTTAGAGTCGGTGTGATACACGGGACCTGCGATCACGTGCCTCGGTGAGGAGGAGGCGCGATGTGGCGTCATATTGAATACACGTTTGTAGAGTCGCCACCAACTTTTGTGGGAAGTTGGAACCGTTCGAATACTTCATGTCATGTCAAGACACACAGTAATGACATGAACATAAAGAACTCGTTACCCTTAGCATTCTATGTCTAGAATGACTCGCGTGGATGCCAATGAACACGGGTGCTCACGAAGATCTGGAGTAAGGGGTGAGGGTACGTATCAGGAAGCTCATTTTGATCGAACACCTAATCCCGTCCGCCTCGATAACGGCCTCTACTCATGGTTAAAGAAGATCTTCTGTTATCGATGTGTTGTCGGTTATATGCAAGCTATGCAACATCCAAGTTTTGATCCTAGCTAGTGAGTTAAGACTAGTCGGTTGACATGTCTTTTAGCAATCAGTTAGGCAAAGTAAGGTTAAGATTCAATTGACAAGTTAAAAAGCAATAAATCATACAATGATTACAAGAGAACAAATTATAAAAGAATAAAGATTACAACGGATTCGAGGGATCTATGTCGGAAATATGTTTGAAAGACGAATTTGGAAAGAGAGAAAATAAATAAGAAAACTTAATAATAAAGTTAAACGAATCAGATTAACAAAGATTATACGATTAATAGTCGATTCATTTAACGAATTACACTACGTCAAAGCGAACCAGGAAGTTCAGAGACAAAACACAACCCAGAACAGGCGCAGAAGGTGGTGCGTCCTTTGGAAGAGGCACACCCTTTCCTGCGTCTGTTCTTGAGCTGGGTTCTGACTGTGAAGCTAGAATCGCGATTATTTAGTGTTCGTTTGTATGTTTATACGGTTTATTATTGATCTACAAGTCGGATTGAAGTGTTTTAATATATTTTAACTATACTAAACTATATCAAAGACGAATCTAAGGACTAGATAAGAACGAATCTAACCTTCTAAGACACGATCTCGAATGAAAGACGACAAAAACCCACTAACATCAACTATTAGGGATCTAAGTCAAGAACTAAATAAATAAATATGAAGTAATGTTAAAAGGTAATTTATGAAAGACTAATAATTAAATAAAGGTTTAAAAACGGTTTTAACATGAATCCGACATGAATCTTACATAATTTATAAAATACAAAAGACAAAGTACAATACGGGATTATTACACCCTCAGATTTACATGTTTCATGAAACGAGTTAACTAAGTTGTCTTTTAGCGATAGCTCGAGTCGATGTAATGAGAGTGCCCTCGAAAGAGGAAATTGATTGATTAAAGCTCATTAATTAGGTTGAGTTGGTTAAATTGGTAGGTCAATGCAAAACGAGACAGGTACCCAGAAGGATCTGAGACTTACATGGTCGATTGATCAAGCACGTAGTTGTCAATAAGCTTAGAGTAAGGTCTAGAATGCAAAGAGAGAAGAGAAGGGCGGAAAACTCGCGTGATTTGAAAGTGTGTACGAACCTCTCCCTATATATGGAGAAATCCAAAGAGTTTTGGAATAACTCGAATACGGAAATAAATCTAGAAAATATTCCGGAAACAGGAAAACAGAGCTTGGGAAGAGGCGCGGCAGGGACTGCGACTCTTGGAAGAGGCACATCATCTGCTGCGTTACTTCCTGAGTTGTCTCCTACCATAAACAAAAGATTTCCGCGTTTCTGTAGAGTCTATTGATCGAATATGAAAGAGAGGGGGGGGGGGGGTGAATTGAGTATTAAAAACTAGCCCTTCTTTTTCGATTATATGATTTGTAATTAATTACTTGATTTTATGGATTAAAATAAACTAACTAATTAATCAAAGTGTTGAACAAGTAACGAAAATAACGAAAATAACGAAAATAACGAAAATAACGAAAATAAAGAAAGACACAAGGAATTTTTGAAGTGGTTCAGTTTCACAAATCGAAACCTACGTCCACTATTCTCGATTAATAATCTTTAGTACCTTTCTACGGATTACAAAAATTATAAATCCACTCGTATAATCAACTATGATTATAACTCAAGGTGAGTATCACTAAATACTTTATACTATCTTACGTTAATAAGAAAGTACAATATAACTCACAAGGATTCTCGTTAAAGAATAAGTAAGATTATGTCATGTACTATTATCCTATAACGTATTTCACGCAAGTGATTGATAATAATTGATGCACAACTTTTTCGGAAAAACAAACAATAAAAATAATAAATATTTTGCTTAAAATTTATTTAAAATCAATTTGTAAATTTTTTTCAATTGTGTGCAAAAGTCATTGTGAATGATTGAGATGTAAGGAGTATTTATAGTAGAAGCATAGGAGATATAAAATCTAAAATCCTAACTTTCTCTTTAAGAGATATATTTATCTTTAATATCTCAAAATATTGTTGTAAAGATATTATTAGAATCCTAGGTTGATGCAAACAAGGAAACGTGCCATAGAGGCCGATTTCCTCATCATCACGCAACCTTAGGTGTTTGGCTATGAGCACGCAACCCTAGGAGGCACAAACCCCAGGTTTCACGAAACCCTAGGTGGCATAATCACTAGGTAGGCTTATTAGGTTAACAACAAATTTAGATAGAATATATTAGAAACCCTAGGTAGCATGACAACTCATAAGTTGTATTACTAACCAATATAATCTCATAAATACATCATCTTTTAAAACTTTTGATAAATATAAAAGTACTCTTTCTCTTTTTGAAAACATTTAAAAGATTTATTTCCAAAATCATGCATCAACTTTATCATCCAAAGCTATAGGTTAAATCTATAACTTTGAATTTAGTATGTAAAGTTATAAGTGAGTCATAACTTTACTTACATAAAAATCACTCTAATGAATTTGTTACCGAATGACGACCTATTGTGACAACCCTCGCGAATGCGGAAATAAAACATACAAGCATGTGATTTAATTAGCGGAAATACGATGTTTTTAAAACTTTTATACATGCAAGAAGAAGTATACGAGGAGTGTCAAATATTACAAACCAAATACAAAATACTACAAGAGACGTAGTCTCTCAAAGTGTTAACAAAAGACAAAGTTATTTAGCATCTAACAAATGAACATCTAGAGGTGTTTCATCCAGGGACAACGCCCGTTAGCTCACACCCGAACCCAAAATACCAAGCAAAAAGCCATCCATGCAAGCAACCTGTTCATCCATGAAAAACATGAACGCCACAGTCAGTGGGAAGTAACTCCGGGTTCTCCCAGCCATATCACATTAAACGTACATAAAAGGAAATGCAAAAGTAGAAGCATGCATATATAGATATACATGTGAAATACAATAAGGATAGATAGGCAATTCAATATAAAATGATAATAGCATATGAAGTACAAGTCCGAATCCATCATGTTATACGAAGACTCGGGGAAGACACTCTTAGGCAACCGAATACGCTCACTAGGGCTTGCATCTCACCGTTAGCGGTATATGTTTGATAACATTGAGACTCGACAAACAAATCATGCCAAGTCATCCAATGATTAATCATATAATCATTCATCCAAATATACCGATACAATGACGACATCTCTCATGGTAAATGAAACGCACTAGCACCGTGTACATGGCAAGTATGATTAAAAGGCATCCACGGGATAAAAACATTCCCTGAACGCATACACGATTCAATTCATTTCGTATATGTGGACTAATTTCCTCCTGGTAGAACGACGATAATAATACGATCCTAGTCTAAATCTGGCCAGACTCCCGAAATCGCATTTTCCGGTTCGACATGCGATGACATTTTGCATCCAAGACTCGGTCAATCATTGACGCCGAGTACCCCAAATTCGGTCGATATAATTCACGAAAGAGGCGGAAAAGAGCTCAAGCCTCATGACAAGCGGTACGCTACATGCAAATAACACCACCTCGTAAGTACACAACATTTGACGGTCGGGTCGATCAACGCAATGCGTTCGCCTCCCAACAACGTCGTCGTATGCCCACTAACACATGCAATTAAGCAGTATGATACATCCCCGTTCCGACATTCCAGCCTTGCGAACGTGGAGGTAGCCAAGGGAATGAGAGTACAAAGCACATAACAAAATAGTGCTCAAACCGTAACATTTGTAAAAACCGACTCAAAGTGGGACATACCAAAAACCGTCACAAAACATGCGATACCAGCGAGTGAAATATCATATATTCAGAACATTAATATTTAAAGTCATTCCGTAAATTTATACGATAAATGAACCATCGGAAATATTATAAATGAAAACGTAAACAAGAATTACAAAGAAAGTCCAGCAGGTGCCAGCCGGTCAGGTGGACCGGCTGCCGGCCACCCGGCTGACGCCAAGTATCATATGAAAAACCAAGTGAAATATCAGTGTGTCCTAGCCGGTCAAGGGGACCGGCTGCCGGCTACCCGGCTAGGTCCAAGGGTATATGAGAAAAACAAGGAGGAAGGTTGAGGTGTCTCAGCCGGTCGGCTGACCGGCTGAGATCAATATCATGCATAAAACTTCACGTAACAACAATAATATACAGCCACTGCCCCAGCCGGTAGGCTGACCGGCTGCCGGTCGGCCGGCTGGGGTCAACTTCACACGAAAACAACATGTTTCACTAAGAATCAACAATTAACTATCATCAATTATTATCATAAATCATTCATACTCATATCAATTCTCAACCAACAACAAGTATCATCATCAACACCATTTCTAAGCTTACTAATCATATCCTAAATATGATTCCTAGCATAGAAAACACGTAAAACACGTAAATGATATCGAGTAACCCTTCACCGTTACCTTATTGCGTCTTCACTCCGCGTCAAGGTCCTCTTCAATCAAGAAGTTGTCTTTGTCGGGATCTTGAAGGTCACCACCTACAAATAGTTAATAAAAGATGAATATACTTCACCTTGAGAAAGACGGAAAGTTTGAAAAGCGAGAAAGACGGTAATTTTTTTACCAATACGGATAGAGGAAGATGAGAGGAAAGAATAAGACGAACTTACGTGAATTTGAGCGAGAAATGAACGAGTTATGACGTTTCTAAGCTTGGAAGAATTGGAAGCTAGGTTTTTATGGGGTTTTCTTAGTGAGGAAGACATAAATGAGTTGTGTGAGTGAATTAGGTTATGAGGGAGTATATGTAGAGTAAGTGGAAAAAGTCAAGAAAAGTCAAAGACGTCTTAAGACGTGATTCACTTGAAATCTCGCGAAAAATCCAAATACGAACTCGGAAATTCTAAATTCGACTCGGGACATTTAATTCTAAACTAAAACCAAATTTCGCTGAAAAGTATCCGTATAATATTTTTACCATAAAAATAGGGTACATTTGCGGGTGTTACACCTATAATATCTAATCTTCACAAAGATTTTCAGTATACGGATCATCTCTTCATCTTGATCACAAAGACCCTCCATCTTGAGTCTTGTGTCATTTGAAGTAGATCTTGCTTAAATTGTTTCTTGAATGTTATAACCAAGGTAGCTATAACTTTGCATATAAACTTCTAAAGTTATACCGCAAGCTCATATAACTTTGTCTCACAAAAATCTTCAAAGTTATGCCTTAAGCTCCTATAACTTTGATCTCCTTTCTTGTAATTGTTGTTAGCTATGATAAGACTAAAGCACACAATTCCATGCATATGATATATCAAGTTAATAAAGCACATTATTAAGTAAATACATGTCATTATCAAAACTATAAAATAGGTCCAACAAATTCCCCATTTTTGATGATGACAAATCTCTTATGATTTCTCTTATGATTGTGGCTAAGTGTCGTTCCCCCTCAATAAAGTACTACCAAAGTTATAGTAACGTTGATCGCAAGAACATAACAACTTAGCCAAAGTTATAACTTGAAAGACTTTAAGAGATAACGGGTCTTGAAAAGGAGAAAGCTTAAGCAAAGACTCAAATCATATAATTTCTTCCCCCTCTTGGCATCATTAAAAAGATAAGAATAAGGATATAAAATGACTAGAATAACATACTCCAAGGCAAGAAATAGATATGAAAAATACGCAATACTTAAAGATTCATAGCAAGCAAAATCAAGTACTAAATGTTAATTAAACTACAAACCACAAAGAAAAGTGTTAGTTGCCAATGGGCCGAATATAGTGTAAGCCAAAATGGGCCGAATGGACAATAGGATAAGTAGTTTAAGGACAAACAAAGTAAGACGAGGAAAATAAAGGCAAATTGGGTTGACGAGGGATAGAAGGGTCGATATAGCCGGGTCGGGTACGGTACTCAATGGTGTCAAGGCGGTCAAAACACTTCTTCACATGATTGGCTTGTGTGGTGAGGCATGAATCAATGTTCCGAACCTTCATGGATACGGCCTCCCTCGCATCATAGGGTGTGTGCATTCCATCTTGCATTGCCGCACCACTCTTCACCAAAGCACCTCCTTGGCTAACCAAGAATTGCATCCGATCCCGTTGCCTAAATAACTCTTGTCGAATATCGACAACGTTCCTCTCAATTTTAGCAAGTCAACCATCGACTCCAGTCATCCAACTCCTCAAATCATCACTCACAACCGACCCACCATGGTCACGGTTTGAGCTAGTACTCCCCAAAGCCACAGTTTTGACCACCTTGTCAACAACCTCATCTATTTTCTTGTCTTGCGCATCAAGGCGCTCCATAACCTTCCTTATAAACAAATCCAATTTTGTTTCAAGAACCGAAAAATCAACAACATTCGGCTTAACATCAACCGAACCAACCTTTGACTGAAAAACCAATTCCGGACCCAATGCCTCCATTTTCTTGAATTTCAAGAAAGTATCATTCATATCATCTTTCAAATTGACGCCATAACTAGTCGGATCAATAACCCCCTTAGCCTCAAGAACCCGAGACACCCACATTCCATAGGGTAAGTTGAGGGTCGTGTAGACCTTATCTTCGGTCACCAAAAAACTAGTTTGAGAAATTCGAGAAAAAACAATATAAGCAAGATTGACACGGTTACCTTCTAGCTAATTCTTAACCACCATCATCTCATACATGCAATTTTATCCTGTCCACCCCGACGCGGTACCACCGTATTTCATAAAAGATTTAATAGAAATTTCAATTTTGGGGATAAATACCCCGCTAACACACAACTCGACAACGTAGCCCGATCATAAAAATAACGCTTAACATCCAGTTTAGCCATATCCGAGAACTCCTCCCACGACGTACTCGGGTTTATTTTGACTCCATCATCAGGAACCAAAAACAGAGTACAAAACTCGTCAACCGAAACCGACACTTCACGACCATTCACAACAGCATGAAAAACTCCATATTTCAAAGAGACGGAAGCATAGAATTCAATTACCTCGATGGGGTAGATAGGACACATAAACCGAGACACATGCTCCCATTCTTGAAATTTCAAGAAATCGTTGAAGAATGTCAAAGTTTGATATTTTTCACACCACACTTTCGGGAAACGTCGACCGCCATGAATACCATATTTTGCAACCCGATTAACCAATTTGCATTCTTCCTTTGTCAACCAAAGTTTGTCAAGTCCGGATGCCGTTTCTTGGGGGAGAAATTCGCGAAACAGAGGGCGTTTTGTCCCTTCTATTCCCGTGGTTTCTATGTTTTCACTAGCATCGACTTGTACCCTATTCTTCCCCTTATTTAATCGACGCCTTTTGGTACCTTCAAGCACCGAGCCCGACTCGATTTTGATCAAATTGGGTGTTTTTTGGTTGGGTTGTGGTGATGGATTGGTAGACATGCAAGGTGTTTGAGTTTTGGAGTTTGGGGTGTTGGGGTTTTTGGTTGAGGACCGTGAGGAAGCCATTGTTGAGAGCTTGGTTTTGTTTTTATTTTATTTTTTCGTGTAGAAGAAGGAAGGTGGTGATCGTGATGGTGATGTGTGTTGATGGTGATGGTGATAGGTAATAATGAAAGGTAGTGTTGGGGATTGAGTTTTTATAGAGTAGCACATGAAGCCGTGCTCTACTCATCCTATTTCCCTTTTCTTTTTAATTTGAATTTGGGTAGGATAGAAAAAGGAATATAGGGTAAATATAAGAGAGATATGGTAAGGATAGGATTAGGTAAATAAATGATATGGTAGAATAATATGGTTGGCAATTTCGGTCAAGGTGAATGACATGGGTAAAATTTTTGGTTAATTAGGAAAGTGAATAAGATAGATTTTTGGCAAATACGTGGTCCATAATACAATATTCAAAAAATCTTAATTTGCAAGATATTCACGTAAAATATATAATATTAAACACAAATATACTAGCAGTGGAATATACGGATACAATCATACAATCTTGTCGTATTCTAACCTGTCATGCAGGTTCGTAAAATAAATATGGCGAATTTAATTGCTACTGATTAAACCAATTTCCAACCGCAAATCTCAAAACGTCTTCTCGCTAATGCCTTTGTTAAAATGTCAGCCCATTGATTTTCAGTACTACAAAATTCTAGTTTAATGTTGCCCTTTTCTACATGGTCGCGTAAACAATGATGTCTAATGTCTATATGTTTAGTACGTGAATGCTGAGCTGGATTCTTAGAAATAATAATAGCACTCGTATTATCACAAAATATAGGCATACAAGCAACATTTATACCATAATCACATAGTTGTTGCTTTAACCAAAGTAACTGAGAGCATACCAGTCCTGCGGCTATATACTCGGCTTTAGCAGTAGATAACACAACAAAATTTTGCTTCTTTGAGCCCCAAGTTATAATGCATGGTCTAACAAACGTAGCGAATCTAGATGTACGTTTTCTATCTAAAAAACATCCTGCATAATTTGCATCTGAATATCCTAGTAGATCAAAATTACACTCAAGTGGATATCATAAGTATAAGTTAGATGTACCAATTAAATATCTCAGGATACGTTTAACTGCAATCATATGTGACTCTTTAGGACATGATTGAAATCGAGCACAGACGCATACCCTAAGCATAATGTCAGGTCTACTTGCATTTAAATTTAATAAAGAACCAATCATACTTCGATATGTAGTTTCATCGACACACTTACCATTTTCGTCCAGGCTCAACGTTTTATCAGTTACATAGGTGTGTCCATTGGATGAGCGTTCTCCATACTAAATTTCCTGATTAGCTCCTTGACATATTTCTGTTGGTGAATCTTTATACCTTCCTTAATTTGTTGAATTTGCAATCCTAGGAAGAATTTCAATTTTCCCATCATGCTCATTTCAAATTCTGAGGTCATTAGATCTGAAAAGTACTTGCAGAGTTTATTGTTACTAGAACCAAAAATAATATCGTCTACATAATTTTGAGTAACAAGTAAATCAGAACCCTCGGATTTTAGGAATAGGGTTTTGTCGACATATCCTCTTTTAAAATTGTTTTGTAATAGAAATTTAGACAATCTGTCGTACCATGCCCTTGGCGCTTGTTTCAAACCATATAAAGCTTTATCTAGTTTAAAAACATGGTTTTGAAATTTGCTATTTAAAAATCCGGGAGGTTGTTCAACAAAAACCTCTTCTTCCAAATATCCGTTAAGAAATGCAGTCTTAACGTTCATTTGGTACAGTTTCATTCCTTTATGAGCTGCAAATGCGATAAGCAGACGAATAGCCTCAAGTCTTGCTATAGGTGCAAAGGTCTCGTCATAATCGATCCCTTCTTGTTGATTATATCCTTGAACGACCTATCGAGCCTTATTACGAACTATAACTCCTGAGTCATCCAATTTATTTCTGAATACCCATCGAGTACCAATCACAGTTCGATTGTTAGGTCGTGGCACTAGATGCCATACTTTATTACGTTCGAACTGTTGAAGCTCTTCTTGCATTGCCACAATCCAGTCGGATTCTGCAAGTGCTTCTTTGATGTTGGTAGGCTCTATGGTAGACAGAAAAGAATAGAATGAACAAAAGTTATTTCATGTTCGTCTTGTTAGAAATCCCTTATTCAAACTTCCTAGGATACTATCCATAGGATGAGAAATCTTATATTTCCATTTCTTAGAGTTCCTAAGCTCATCATCATCTGATGAACTCTCACTTTCCTCAAATGATTCAGAGTCAAGATTGGTTCCCCCTGAGCTTGAATCCGGGGTTGTAGCTGAAGTTGATACAACTTTAGTTACATTATCTTGATCTGGGTCCAAAGTTATAGCATCATCAGTTATAACTCCGGTTTCCTTATTCTTGTTTTGAGAGGAGACATTCGTATCATCAACATTTGTCTCAGTTCTCTTTTCAAGATCATTTGCGGATTTATCAGTTTTCATCATTGATTCCTTCAATAACTTCTTCATTGATTTCTGGTAAATCATCCCTTGAAAGGTGAAAGTCGGGATCATTCATGTCTTCTTCTTCTTCATCCGGTTCAACTTATTCAGGCACATTATCTTCATCAAATACAACATGAACACCTTCTTCTATGCACAAAGTTCTTTTGTTAAAAACTTTATAAGCTTTGCTATCATTAGAATAATCAACAAACACAGCTTCGTCACTTCGTGGATCAAATTTGCTTAAATTACTTTTTCCATTGTTATGGACAAAACATTTACTGCCGAAGCAACGAAAATGAGCTATATTGGGTTTTCTCGCTCTTAAAAGTTCATAGGGAGTCTTTTTGAGAATTGGTCTAATCACAGCTCTATTGTGCACATAGCATGCAGTACTAATGACTTCGGCCCAAAATTTCTTAGGAAGGCCATTTCACAAAAGTATATTGCGAGCCATGTCCTCTAGTGTTCTATTCATTCGTTCAACGACACCGTTTTGTTGATGGGTTCGTAGTGCAGAAAAGTTATATCCTACACCATTCTCCCTACAATATTCTATAAAGGCTTGATTATCAAATTCGGTGCCATGATCCGTACGAATGGAAACTAACTTCTTATCATACTTGTTTTGAGCAAGCTTCATTAATTCTACAAACTTATCGAAAGTTTCATCTTTAGTAAATATAAAGATAGGCCATACATACCTTGAGTAGTCGAAGACTAGGACAAAGACGTACCTTGATCCACCACGACTTCTGACTTTCATAGGTCCACACAAGTCCATGTGACAACCCTCGCGAATGCGGAAATAAAACATACAATCAAGCATGTGATTTAATTAGCGAAACTACGGTGTTTTTAAAACTTTTTACATGCCAAAAGAAAATACGAGGAGTGTCAAATATTACAAACCAAATAAAAATACCACAAGAGACGTAGTCTCTCAAAGTGATAACAAAAGACAAAGTTATTAGCATCTAGCTAAAGAACGTCTAAAGGTGTTTCATCCAGGGACAACGCCCGCTAGCTCACACCCGAACCCAAAATATCAAGCAAAATGCCATCCAATCAAGCAACCTGTTCATCCATGAAAAACATGAACGCCACAGTCAGTGGGGAGTAACTCCGGGGTCTCCCAGCCATATCACATCAAACGTACATAGAAGGGAACAATATCAAAGTAGAAAGCATGCATATATAGATATACATGTGAGATACGATAAGGATAGATAGGCCATTCAATATATAATGATAAGAGCATATGGAATACAAATCCGAATCCATCATGTTATACAAAGACTCGGGGAAGACACTCTTAGGCAACCGAATACGCTCACTAGGGCTTACATCTCACCGTTAGCGGTATAAGTTTGATAAGATTGAGACTCGACAAACAAAACATGCCAAGTCATGCAATGACCATGAATAA
>JAIUZE010011028.1:0-62787 GCA_022085475.1 Heliosperma pusillum
GATCAAATGAGTCCACCCCAAAAGAGTGAGTCCATAAGTCCTCTTTGAGGCCCTTGGATCTTGGAGATGGATGGTTGGGATTAAAACACAAAATTTGTCATTATGAATGGGTTTAACCCACTTTCTCTCACTATCTCACTAATTAAATCACTAATACCTAACTCCCTCTAATTCATTTCTCACCCAATTCATTTCTCACACAATTACTCTCTCTCTAAAATTTCCTCCTCCTTCTCTCTATAATTTCATCCTCTCTAAACCCACTCCCATAACCTCCCTCATTTTCATTCATCTTCTTCACTTCCGGCATCACCAACCACCGCCAGCCACCGCCAACCACCGCAACCCACCACCGGCCGCCGGCCAAATTCAAAAAAAAAAAAAAAAAAACCGAAAAAAAACTAGATCTAATCTCCACCCTCCACCGTCTGCCGCCCCTGCTCCTATCTCCTTCCCGCCGTCTTCCGCCACTCCTCCTTCCTCCTCTCTCCGCTCCCTCCCTCCCTCTAAAAATACCCACTTCACTTCTCCTTGTCGCCTCCTCCTCGCCACCACCTCCTCCTCACCTCTCTTTTTTAAAGCTGAAAAACAAACCACTCTAGATCTACCCCACCACCACCACCAAAGAGACTAACAAAAAAAAAATATCACCACAACCCTCCCCCACCCACGACACACCACCGGACACCAGTGGCACCGCCTGTCCGCATCCGTCGGCCACCACCCCGACGCCACCACTCCCTAATTTCTTGACCCACCACCACTTCCCACCCTTACCAACCACAAAAAATGTAAAATGAAAAAAAAAGAAGAAAAAAGTTGTAGATCTACACCACCAACCTCCATATCTACCTCCTCTGTCGCAGGTCGCATGTCGGTGGTGTCGTGGAGGTGGTGGGCTGTCGCGGGGGGGGGGTCAGAGGAGGGGGTGGTCTGTCGCGGTAGGGTGGGGTCAGAGGAGGATGTCGGGGTGGGTTGGTAGTGGAGGCGACGAAAGAGAAGGTGGGGATGGAGTGGAGGACGGTGGTAGTAGCGTGGATGGGGTGGTGGAAGGTCGTGGGTCGTGGGTCGTGGGTAGTGGGTGGTGGGTGGTTTTGAGGTTTTAGATCTTGTTTTTGTTTTCTTTTTCCTCCACTTTGTGATCTATTAAAAATAATTACCCTATTAAAAGGACTAAAGTTATACTTTCAATCTATTAAAGTTACACTTTTAATTAACTAAAGTTACATTTTCAACAGACTAAAGTTACATTCTCAATATACTAAAGTTTCACTATTAATTATTAATGTTATAATCGTAAAACGTTAAATTACACTATAAATGACTAAAGTTTCACTATCAATATAATAAAGTTACATTCTGAAAAGCTTAGAGTTACACTTCAAATTATTTAAATTTTCAAAATTCAAAAATAAGACGACATAAAATTACTTACTAAATAAAATTCCATTATTTTGGATTAAAGTTACACTTCTAAAAGGTTTAAATTACACTACAAAAATATGGAAAAATGTCGAGAACTTATCTTAAAATCACTTCTTAGAATAAAATTACACTATTTTGGATTAAAGTTACACTTGTAAAAGGTTAAAGTTACACTATAAAAATACGTAAAATGTCAAAAACTTGTCTTAAAAGCATTTTTTAGTATAAAATTATACTATTTTGGATTAAAGTTACACTCGTAAAAGATCAAAGTTACACTTTAAAAGTACGTAAAATGTCGAGAACTTGTCTTAAAAGCATTTTTTAGTATAAAATTATACTATTTTGGATTAAAGTTACACTCGTAAAAGATCAAAGTTACACTTTAAAAGTACGTAAATTGTCGAGAACTTGTCTTAAAAGCATTTTTTAGTATAAAGTTACACTATTTTGGAATAAAGTTACACTTGTAAAAGAATAGAGTTACACTCTAAAAATACGTAAAATGTCAAAATTTTGTGTCAAAATCACTTTTTTAGTATAAGGTTACATTTTTTTGAATTAAAGGTTCACTTGTAAAAGGCTAAAGTTACACTCTGAAAATACGTAAAAAGTCAAAATCTTGTCGTAAAATCAATTTTTAGTATAAGGTTACACTTTTTTGAATTAAAGTTACACTTGTAAAAGGTTAAAGTTACACTCTGAAAATACGTAAAATGTCAAAATCTTGTCGTAAAATCAATTTTTAGTATAAAGTTACACTTTTTTGGATTAAAGTTAAACTCGTAAAAGATCAAAGTTACACTTGTGAAACTGCACACTAGTAAAAAAACAAAAGTTACCCTTGAAAAAAAAGTTAAACCCTAAAAATGCTAAAATGTCATCAACTTTAAGCTAGAGAGAGAAAGAAGATTAATTAGTGTATAAGTAATGGATTAGTATAATGGTTACTTTTTGCTTCTAATCTCAACCACCCACATTGAAAGATCTAAGGGCTCATAAGAGGACTTAGGGACTCAAAAGATATGATGGACTCATTTGAACCTTTCTCTCTCTATATATATATATATATATATATATATATATATATATATATATATATATATATATATATATATATAATGTATTTGAAAAAATAATTAAAAAGTTGTCTTTTGTATAGGTCATGGTAAATATTTAAATAAATCAAACACGTGCAATTATGTGGATAAGTATAAATTGACAGCAATGATTAACGCATCATTGTTAAGTTGACAAAATTTATATGGGCTTAGTCAGTACTCCCTCCGTTCTATAACATAAGTCGTTTTAAATTATTTCACAAGAAATAAAAACTACTAGTTTTAATCCCGTGCAAAAAAATGCACGGGTTACTTTTAAATCCGCAATAATCCGCCTTCATATTTCTTATTCTTCAAATAATTATGTTTTCCTATAAGTAATTTTTTTCTAACTATTTGACTCATTTGGTCTTCATTACAATTTATCATTTTTTATTTTACCTATCATTATTCATTGTATAAGTTTTCTTTTTGACAACTGTGCACATCCTTCGGAATTTTAAAATATTTTTTGGATTATCGCAGTTTTTATTGATTATTTGTATTTTTTGTATGTTATAATTGTAATTTATATATGTTGATTGGGCAATGCATGGTTTCATGTTAAAAGAAGATGATGAAAGAGGGAGAGAGGGGGAGTAATTATTTAACAAAATTAGTAGAGAATGTAATTAATTATTTAGGAAGAATGTGGGGGAACCTACCTAATTAAAAGTTTATTAAATCCTTGAAAAGCAATGAAAGAGAGGAAATGTTTCTCCTTTTATATAAAGGAGATTGAGAAATGTTATATAGTATTAGTTTTGAAAAATGACATATAAAAAGAATATTTTGACATTTTTTTAAAAAAAAAAAAACTTACATTATGGAATTGAAGGAGTACAATGAGAAAAAATTTCTTTTAAAAAAAGTTATACATGATATATGAATTTTTTACTTACAATAACTCACTTTAAAACTAAATACACAACATTAATATCATACCTATAAGGCTATAATTAACATGAATTTTTATTAATATACATAAATTTGGTAGCTTAAATACATAACCCAATTTACAAAGACCCGCTCTAATATATTGGGTCGTGCTAAAGAACGTCGACACATTACTAAAGAACGTCGACACATTACTAAATAACGTCGATAATTAACATTGAACTTCCAACTTTACCTCTCATAACCTTCCACTTTATACTCTCTCTAATCTCTTTCTTAATTTGAAGTTTTAAAAAAACGTTTTTTATTAATAAAAAAACAAAATTAGACAGTTTTGAACATCACAACGTAATCAAATCGTAAATCAATTGTTAAATTATTTAGCTTTGCAATTTCCGATTAAGACGGTTTTCATTATGTCGACCGGTGACGTAACCACGATGAAGCTAATAACGATGTCGAAAAATGATACTTACTTTTTTTTAAAATCATTTAAAAGACGGAAATGTAAAGAAAAAAAACTGGAAGTGAATAGTACACATCCAGACTTAGGTCCGGATGTGAACTATTCACGTCTGGGCCTAGGTCTGGATGTGAACTATTCACGTTCAGACCTAGGTCCGGACGTGTACTATTCACATCCAGTTTTTTTTTTGTTTTTTTACGTTTCCGTCTTTTAAATGATTTTAAGAAAAAAGTAAGTATCATTTTTCGGCATCGTTATAAGCTTTTTATTGTGGTTGCGTCACCGATCGACATGATGAAATTAAAACCGTCTTATTCGGAAATCGCAAAACTAAATAGTTTAACAATTGATTTACGATTTAACAATAATTTTTAGTTATTCTAGAATTTTCTTGAAATGTTGGTTATAATATAGTGATGGGCAAATTAGGAAGTTCATTAATTTATCGATGATATTTAGTAATTTGTCGACGTCGAATATCAGCTTGGAATATTCCACCCAGCTAAGAAAAGCAAGTGATATGAATTACTATATCCCGAATCCAATCGATTAGCCTCCTTCCATTCACATTCATTATTTTACATACCCTAATTCCATTTCACCCCACCATCATCCCCAGCCTCCTTCCATTTCACCCCACCATCATCCCCAGCCTCCTTCCATTCACATAATCACAACCTACTTTTTCTCTACTCCCTTAGTCCAACACTTAAATCTAATTTTGAGGTTTGATAATATATTTATTTTTATTAATGTGGATAGCTATCCATGAAATTTTTTTCCACTCATTTTTATATCTGATACATTTTTATTTTTATTTTTATTTTTTAAGCTTTTTTTTTACCTCTTTTTTTATTACTTTCTTATATCTATACTTTTAGTATCAATGATTACTTTCTATTTTTCTTCCAATTGTTTGATTAAAGCCATTTTTCTGTTAAATTTTTATTTTAAAAAAATAGGGGCTATAAATTTATGCGCAAATTATTTTTTTCCTGTTAGTTTTGTTTTATTGGAAGCAAATTGTTATATTTATTCAAATTACTAAGTAACATTTATTTTTATTATGTAACTGTTTTTAAGTTTAATATACATACAGTAAATTGTTTTATTTGTTTATTTTTGAGGTCAGTATCAAGTTATTTTTTTTAAGCGTATGAATATTAAGATTAACTAAATCTTTTATGTTTTACTTGTCATATGACTTATTATTTATTTTGTTTGTTTGTATAAATATTTGGAGTAATGGAAATCCTTCTTCTATTAAAACACAAGCAAATAAAGGCACCACATTGATCCACGTCATCTTGTCAGTTTTTTATTTTATTTTTTGCATTCTATTACACGTTTCAGTTTTATTTTTTACATTAAAATAATTTATCTCGGGATTACAATAATATAAACATGCAACTTTTTAATAATCCTAAACTATAAATTAAAAATTTACATTAATAATAAATTACATTAATTTGTCAAATTATAAATTAAAACTTTAAATTAATAATAAATTATAGGAATAAATTATATTGAAATGTCAAAAGATCCTAAAAATCAATAATTTAAAATTACAATCAACTTCATAAAATATAAAATTAGATAATTTCACTTCACACATGTTTTACACAAAGAAATTGAATAATTCAATAAATAAGAGTTTATAAGCATAAACCCCTTTAATAAGATTATTTAAAAATCAGTCATTTAATAAATAGTATAGACAAAAAATCATTAGTAAACTGAGAAAAATCAGAACCCCACAAAAAATACATTCTTTTAAACTTATCTTATTTAATTTGGTTTTTAAAAAAAATACTGATGTATTAAAAAAAAATACGAAAAAATAAAATCAAAATTTACCAAGTTAAGATCTCAAGTGTTTAAAAATGAATCCAGTCAATTCTTAAGGTGAAATGCTACATAAACATTGTAATGTACAATGGATAGTTTTTATTTTTCAATTTTATTAATTATATAATCAAAAGATAATATGAGATAAAAAAAACGCATGCATACATTTATACGAATGAGAGATGGGAGAGCATGCAGAGGAGAAGATAAAAAAAAAATACAGACATGGAGGCAAGAAGATATGGAGGCAGTGAAGATAGTCGTCTTTTAATGACATAATAGCCACTTGATTAGTAGGGTCTGGACTCTCGGTGATGGAAAAGGTGGAATACTGGATTAGATATGGTAATGATATACTTATATTGACTATTTGAAATGTGTGGAGTTTTATTTGAAATGTTTGGGCTTTGTCTATTAAGGAATCCAGTTAGATCTGTCAAATTCAGACTCGATCCGAAAACTCGACCCGACCCATTTTTCTAGGGTCAAGATCCGGAAATTTTGACCTGACAACCAGGTTGACCCAAACCCGAAATGACCCGTTATTTTAGGGTCAAAACCCGACCCGACTGGAATTAAAGGTAAGTTCAAAACTTTATTAAAATATTAATATTTATAAGTTATATTTGACAAAATGGTTAACAAATTATTATTTTTTAATACTTAAATTTACAAACACAATTAAAAATTTAAATTTATATAATACTTAATAATAAAATATTTATTAAAAAAAATATTATTTTAAGAAGCATGTAAATATAATAATGTACCTTATAAAATATGATTAAAATACTAATTTTAATTACAGTTTACATTTTTTTAATAAAAAAAAAAGGTGTTAGAAACTATTTTTTGACCAATATTTTTACCCTTACCCTTACCCGAGACCCGTATAACCTAACCCACCTTACCGTTTAACATGTATAACCCCATCAAACTAACATGATCCAAAATCATGTTCGCTAAAGTTCGCTAAGTTAAAGTGTGTAAATGCGAATGAATATTGTGTTATTTTCATTTCGTCTATGTCACATGTAACGATATTGCGTATTTTCTTTTTTTCCAATTTATATCATAATACAAAAATATCGAACATACACTCTTTAAATTTCTTTTACAGTAATATTTAAAATATGCGCAATTTATTTAGTTATATAATTGATTATTCATGCTATGTTTTTTATTTTATAGTTCATTCGAGTCTAACAACACTAAGCCTGATTTGTGAAACAAGCCAAGAATTATTGTCTAATACTCAAGTTTTCTACTCTTTGATATTACAAACGTTTCTTTGCGGTATTTCATACTTTGTTTTGCAAAAGAATGGTGTTTACACAAAATATATCATAATTTGTAAGTTTATTTGATTTTTTTTTCACTATTTGTAAATGATATTGTTCGTAGTTTCAATTTCAACAGTTATTGAAATTTATATCAATATTTATACACTAAATTAAATATTTTCTATACAAGTTTAAATAACAAACTCTTGCAATTTTTGCACGAGAATAAAACTAGTTAGTATTATAAATAAAATACATTTCATGACTAATCAATTCTCCAGGTTAGTTTTCCACTTCAATTTCTCTCTCTCATAGCAAAATACAATGCGTTTGAAATGTGAAAAAATAATTACATGTCAATTTAAAATTCTATTAAATATACCACTTGAAAGTAAAAAAAAGGCTACATATACCGTGCAAGTTGCACGGGATCTAAACTAGTGGTTTATTAATTCACTTGTCTATATGTTATGCTCATATATCACACATTCAAAGTAGGAACGTTAAAAAATATGGAATATAGTTATTTTAATACAAAGTAAAGTTCATCTTTTTCTGAAATAAAGTTTATTTAAGTTGGAGTATGAAACTCTTTTAATAATAAGATATAAACATGATATTATCGAATTTAAAGTGAAGTAAAAAGGAATGTGATGACGAAGATTTTAAAATAAACAAGATAGTGTTTATAATAATGAGATATGGACAATCTCCCTAGTTGACGATCGAGCTTTATTGTTCTTAGGGATACTCCGTATTATTTATAAAAGATCTCTTGTATTCTTGTTTTCTCCTTAGGTAGATGAATAAGAATACGTACCTTCTTGCTAATAAAAAAACGAGAGCGAAGACTGTAAACTAGCAATAATCTTGTATTGTAGTATGAAGATTAATATCAAAACATTATTGAAATATATCATACAATCATAAAGTATTGAGTTACATTGGTTATGTATATATAGGAGTAGTTCTAACCGACTTAACTAACTAACCATAGTAAATCAGTTAACTAACTCAGGTTTGTTAGAACTAACTAACTTCTAACTACCTTATACTTCAATATTCCCCCCTCAAGCTTGAGTTGGGTGATGAACTAAACCAAGCTTGGCAGATAAAAACTGATGTTGTTCTGTCCCCTAAGCTTTAGTCATGATATCTGCTACTTGTAAACCTGACCTTACATGCTTTGTTATTAGAAATCCTTCTTCTTGCTTATCTCTGACATAGTGGCAATCAATGCTTAAATGTTTGGTTCTTTCATGAAAAACTGGGTTGAGAGAGATATGCTGAGCAACTTTATTGTCACAATAGAGTGGGATTGGTTTTGGGATAGATATCTGAAAATCCTGTAACAAACTGTCTAGCCATACCAACTCAGAACTTGTGTAGGACATGCTTCGATATTCTGACTCTGCACTGCTCTTTGAAACAGTTTTCTGTTTCTTAGTTTTCCAGGAAATAAGAGATTTGCCTAAGAAAACACAATACCCACTTAAGGACTTACATGAGAAGGCACACTGACCCCAATCTGCATCAGTGAATGAAGATAACTGGAAGTCAGAATCTGCACTATAAAACAGACCTGTATTGACTGTTTTCTTGAGGTAATGTAAGACATGGATGGCAGCTTGGAAGTGAGGAGTCCTGGGTTGACTGACAAACTGGCTTAGATGTTGAACTGAGTAGCTGATATCTGGCCTTGTCATATTTAAATATAAGAGCCTGCCTATCAGTCTCCTATACCTCTCAGGATCCTCTAATAACTCACCATCATCTGTACTTAACTTGAGTCCTCTTGGCATTGGGAAATCTGCACCCTTAGCATGTTCCATATTCATATCAGCTAGTATATCTAAGATGTACTTCCTCTGGCTGATCAACAAACCAGTATTGTTCCTAGATATCTCCAGGCCAAGGAAATACCTTGCATTTCCTAAATCTTTAATTGAGAATGCCTTGTCCAGGCCTTGTTTGAGATGTTCAATCTCTTTATCATCATCTCCAGTAAGGAGTACATCATCAACATACACCAAAGCTATAGCAAGCTGCTGTGTAAGGGAATTCATCTTTGTAAACAATGAATAATCTTGTTTAGATTGAGTATATCCTGCATTAAGTAAATATTTAGTAAACTCCCTGTTCCACTGCCTGGAAGCTTGTTTGAGCCCATAAAGGGATTTTTGAAGCTTACAGACCTTCCCTTGTTGTACCTTATAGCCTTCAGGAGGTCGCATGTAAACCTCCTCATCCAAATACCCATGTAAAAACGCATTATTTATGTCCAGCTGATACAATTGCCATTGTCTTGCTGCCACAATAGCTAATAAGGACCTAACTGTAGTGAACTTGGCTACTGGGGAGAAAGTGTGAGTATAATCCCTATCCTTGACTTGATTGTATCCCTTTGCTATTAGCCTGGCCTTGAACCTCTCAACACTCCCATCAGCTCTGTATTTAATCTTAAATACCCATTTTGACCCAATTGTCTTCTTGTCTTTTGGCAAATCCATCAAATCCCAAGTCTTGTTATCTTCCAAAGCTTTAATTTCTTTATTCATGGCCTCAACCCATCTAGGATCCTTGCTTGCTTGATAATAAGTATAAGGTTCATGCTCTTGGAAGGTAGTAGCCAGTGATGCCACATATTTTTCATCAAAGTCTTGTAGATTTTGCAACACAGTAGTATGCAAAGCACTTGAGGATGAAACTCTGTTTTCATCTGTCTGTTGTCCTGACAACTTTAATGGGCAATGATAACCCTGTAAGATGACAGAAGGCTGTCTTGGCCTAACAGATCTTCTTCTATTTTCATCTGTCTGGGCTGTTTTCTTAGAACAAGTTGTAGGCTGATTATGCCTAGTAGTTCTATTGATTTGGGTTGGGGCTGCTTCTTCCTCAAAACAAGTTTCATTATGGCTTTCAGAAAACTCATGTTGTGGGATATGATCAGAACTAATTCTCTCAGGAATAGCAGTATCAGTGCTTGTTTCTTGAATAGGCTTAGACATCACCAATGTAGAAGATGCAGGATTCACTAATCCTTGTAATTCAGAAGATGGAACTGCTACCTTAAAAGGAAACTCATCTTCTTTGAAGATAACATCCCTACTTACAAACACTTTTTTTGACTGAATATCATATAGCCTATATCCCTTTTGATTATGGGGATATCCTAGGAATACACATTTTCTTGCCCTTGTTCCAAATTTATCAGAATAAGTGGGTGGCATAGAGGAATAACAACAACAACCAAAAACCTTCAAGACAGTGTAATCAGGGACAGAACCAAATAACAATTCATAAGGTGTTTTCCATGCTATGACAGAAGAAGGCATAAGATTAATCAAATGTGTTGCAGTTAATAGACAATCACCCCAAAATTTTATGGGTAGAGATGCATGAATTCTTAGTGACCTAGCAGTGTCTAGGAGGTGCCTATGCTTTCTTTCAACACGACCATTTTGCCGAGGCCTACCTACAATACTGGTCTGATGCAAAATACCCCTGTCCCTAAACAATTTTCCACAACTATGATGTAAAAACTCACTACCATTATCACTTCTTACAATCCTAACATTGGCTTGGAACTGTTTCTCAATGTAAGCAAAGAAATCTTTAACTAGGCTAGGAACCTGGTCTTTGGTTTGAAACAAAATAGTCCAAGTGCTCCTGGTATGATCATCCAAAATGGTAAGAAAAAACCTTGCACCAGACATTGCAGGGGTCTTGTAAGGTCCCCAAATATCCAAATGTAGCAATTCAAATCTATATACAGCCCTAGAAGTGCTATTAGGAAAAGGCAATCTATGATGTTTAGCTAATATACATGTTTCACAATGAAAAGAAGATGTATTAACAGCAGAAAAATCACAAGTATTCTTCAATTTATCAACAGAAATATGTCCAAGACGAGAATGAAACAAAGATACATTTGAATCAGACTTTTTACAAACTCCTACAGCAGCATTAACAGTTTTTGTTTGCAGTAAATTTAGAACTAGAGAAGCTATATGTTGTATTAAAGACTGAGCATGAGCATCCTGAAATCTATAAAGATCTCCTATCCTTTTTCCTTTTGCTATACACTTGTTACTGGAAAGGTCCTGAAACAGACAATATTCAGACAAGAAAACAGCAGATAATGAATTATGATCAATTAGCTTACTAACAGACAATAGGTTTTGTTTAAAGTCAGGAATTAACAATACATTTGTTAGCTTAATTTTGGGAGTTAGAACAGCATCACCAGTAATAGTAACTACTTTATTTGAACCATCAGGTAACCCTATTATCACAGGATTTTTTAGTTTAGTAACATTATGCAATAAATTGATATCATATGTCATATGATCAGATGCACCAGTATCTATAATCCAATCCTTTATGCAAGAACTATCATTAGCAGAATGAGCATAATGAATGATACCTGCAAAATTAGAGGAAGATATGGATGCCTTAGAGTCATTCATTTGTTTCATAACCTGATCAATCACAGAAGTAACCAAACCATCGAGCATAGTTGAATCAAAAGACATAGGCTTTGAAAGATCTATGGTAGGAATACTGTCTTCATTATTAAGTGGAGAACAGTCATCAATGATCTCAGCATTATGAGCACCTCTCCTGAAGTTCATGTTTCCATTCTTGTTATATGGCATCTTCACTTTTCCCTTATTTGCCTTATTAGGAAACCCAACAATCAAGAAACATTTATCAACAGTATGACCAGTTTTCCCACAAGAAGAACATTTATGAATTCTGAAACAATCTTCAAGATTATGATTATCCATATTACAATGACTGCAATGTTTAGATGTAGAAGATGAAGCTTGATAAGGACCAGTCTTGTTGTAGTTCATTGGGATATCAGATGGTTTATAACTAGCATAAGCAGTAACATCATTGATGTTCTCAACAGCATCAGACAGCTGCTTTTGTTTTTCAATCTTTTGTAACAAACCCAAAACTTTACTGATTGAAGGTAAAGGATCCATGGAAAGAATTTGTGTTCTGATAGTATCATATCCAGAGTTGAGTCCCATGAGAAACTTAATCAGTTTAGCATGATTTTCTCTAGCAATCATTCTTTTCAGCAAAGTACAGGTGCAGGCAGCAAGTTTACCACAAGAACAACTTGGAACAGGATCCAAACTGTCTAGAGTCTCCCACATGTGTTTAATCTTGCTGTAATATTCTATGAGGGACAAATTTGATTGAGACATGGAACTCAATTCTTGGGTTAACAGATAAATTTCTATGGAATTAGACTGACCATACCTTTCTATGAGTTCTTCCCATAGTTCCCTTGCAGTCTTAATGTATTTCAGATTTTCCCTTAAAGACTTATCAATGGAATTAAGAATCCATTTAAGAACCATCAGATCACATCAAATATATTGATGATATTTCTTATCTGTAGACAAAGGTTTGATCAAAACACCATTGATAAATCCATCTTTGTTCTTGGCAGCTAGAGCCATCATAATATCTTGTTTCCAGCTAAGGAAATCAGTTCCATCAAAAAGAGACGCGGTGAGTTGTGAAAATGGTTGATCAGAAGATGATAAGTAGAGTGGATCATCATAGTAATCGTAAGGATCAGAAGTTTGATTTTGATCAGGCATGACGATTGTTGTGAAAAAGAAAAGATTTTGATGAAAAGTTGGTTAATTTTTGTTGCGGAAGCGTGTTTGCTGAACTGTTAAAAGTTCAAGAACCTGATACCATGTAAACTAGCAATAATCTTGTATTGTAGTATGAAGATTAATATCAAAACATTATTGAAATATATCATACAATCATAAAGTATTGAGTTACATTGGTTATGTATATATAGGAGTAGTTCTAACCGACTTAACTAACTAACCATAGTAAATCAGTTAACTAACTCAGGTTTGTTAGAACTAACTAACTTCTAACTACCTTATACTTCAATAAAGACCATTTTTGACTATGGGTTTGATAACCGCAAAAGTGGCAATTTACATGCACCCCTTATCGCAACCGATTTTGATAATATGTAAACATTGTTCAAATTTTAAAAGTTCAAGTTGATGGTTAAGAATTTATATAAGATCCAACCAATTTTAATACTTTAATAAACATACTAGTGTAGATCCCGTGCGATTTCACAACATTTTTAGATGGTTTTGTTAGAAAATTTTGTAATTAAGTTGCCGAATTTCACTTTTTTTAAAAAAATTTAATAAATATACTGTTAATAATGTTTCATATTAAGAGGTATGTATAGAACGCTAAACACATAGATACTAAATAATGGCCTTTTTTTAAAACAAAAATAAACTGTCTCAGATAAAACCGCCCCACTTTCTAATTTGTGTTTATGCAAGAAGGCTTATAAAAAATAGACGGGTACAAAATACATAGAACAAAAGGTACAAACTACAAATACAATTATTTACGATACTTATAAATGTAAGGAAAAAAAATTGTTAATAATATTATGAGATAAATATGACAAAACTAAATTATGTTTGAGAATATAATTTGGTTGTTTTATATTGGATAGATTTGTAATGTTATTGTAGTAATAAATATTGTAGGATTATTTAATTATTGTCCATAATTACATGATTGACTCACTTTGGTATAGACTATTTTTATAGAATAAGGCCCAATCCATGAGAAGAGAAATTGAGTGGGAAAATGATAATGTTATGAAATATTATTATATGGATGTTCATATCTTATAGGATACTAGAATATGTAATCTTATGGAAACTTTACCCCTATTGTATGTGTATATATACCCCTTATAATGTAATCCCCCTATATATAAAAGGGGAGTTTTTTCCAGCCTTCCTATTGGCTGGAAAAAACTCTACTTTTTTCCCCCTTTTATGGTGAGTAGGACCCACAGAAACTCAATACCATTTAATTACTCTCTCTCATGCACTCTACATTTAATTACTCTCATTCATGCCCTCTCCAAGCTTCTTAATTTTAGAGTTGATTATATGATATGATTAAGATTATATGATACTATGATTCAATTATAAAAAAAAATAGTTTTTTTTAAAAAAAATCGGAATTTTATATTTTGGAATTAATATACAAAAATACAATAAGAAATCACAATCCATATTACAGTCCGAAAATTACAATCCCCCTTAATATAAAACTTTTATTGAAATATTAATAATATAATTAAAAATTAATATTAAAAAAAAAGTTAATTCCTATTTCAATTAATTCCCGTACTTACTAATAAAGTAAACGACCAATAACTTAGCCAAAGTAAAACACAAATTAGTTCATGTCTATGGGAAATTATCAAGTGATCTTTAAAGTTATTTATCATTTTTTTTTAAAAATCAATTTCATACTCACAAAATTTTTAATTAATGGAATTTTTTAAAAACATAATTGAAAAGGCAATACTTCCAAATATTTTGATAACTTATTTTTTATTATGAGACGTCATAAATTCAAGGCCAATGTATCGTAAATATAATATGTTGGATTGCTCCAATTTTTAAAAATCAAGTGGTTAAATGTAAAAATTCATTTCTATTAATAATTTCACACTCATTTCAGAGTTATCTATCACCATTCTCTTTTGATAGATCCGTATGTATTTCCATTTTACGAGTAATAATAGTCAAACATTAAGATATAAGGGAAGGTACCCGAGGCAACAATTTTCTAATAACTTGAGGTTTTCACTCTCTGATCATTTTGTATTAATTAGTCGAACATATGTACGCATAGCAAAGTTTTTAAAACAATCCCGTACATTTTTTGTACGGCTATAAAACTAGTAATAACATAGATCTGTTTTCCTCTATTATCTCTCTACCTTCTCTCTAATTCTCTCCCTTCTTTATTTCACAACACGTTATCAGCACGAGCCTAACCAATTGGGTAAATAATTATTATTCAAATATGATAATTGGAGGTTCATATCAAATCTTATTCTATTATTTACTTAAGGTATGTTTACAGATTTACTACTCGTGAAAACCTATGAATCTACGAATTAAGGACTAAGAATTAATCAAACGATTATTACATGCAAAGCATAATACTAAATTGTCACATGCTTATCAAACAATTTTCATATTGCCACGTTGAAAATCAAAACATGATATCTAGTTGACCTTAATTTTGTAACATTGATTTCTAGATTGTTTCGATCAATTGTTGCATCAATATTTTGTTTATATTTAATTTATGTTTACCTGCCCGTACGGTAACTACTAATTTCACGTAACATTGTTCTAATTAATACTATGAACTATGGGATACTCCTTTAATTTTTGCAAACCTGCTCATACGAAAAAAAAAAAAAAAAAAAACTTTACGGTCATATCTCTTACCAAACTTATTGATTATGATTCTTATTGTTTAATCGATCTGCTTCTATGTAGTGATTGTCTTCCATAGTTCCATGTAGGGGTGAGCAAAACCGGGTACCCGATACGGTTTTAATAACCGTATCGGGTACTCGGTTTTTAGAAGGCCAAAAATTAATACCCGGATCCGACCCGGTTTAACCGGGTACCCGGTTTTCGTATACCCGGTTAAACCGGATACCCGAAAACCGTATACCCGGATCCGGTTTAATTGATAATGCTCAAACCTGGAATTCGAGTTCACAACATTAGTAACGACCAATAAATAAGATGCTTATATAATCCACTATGATCATTATTACAAAACACAATTACTTGCAAAGTCAGTAGGTAAATAGCAAAATACAAATTTGCAAAACTTCACACAGAAATTTGTCATTGATAAAGTGAGTTTCGTATATTACAAGTTTCACATAAAATGATTGATGCTCAAAATTTCACCCATATAGTCAAAATAGAAAACAAAATTTTACATACAACTTTTTTTGGTTATTTTTAATTAAACCGGGTCAAAACCGTATACACGGTTTTGATTTTCCCCGACCCGAACCCGGTACGGTTTTTTTAAAAACCGTATCGTATACCCGAAAATTCGTATCGTGTACCCGAAAATCCGTGTAATTAAAGCCGTATACCGTATCGTATCCGTATATTAAAACCATATCGTATAATTTTGCTCAGCCCTAGTTCCATGTATACTTAATTATTTACTTAGTTCATTAATCATTATGATTCATATGGTTTAAGTGATTTAGTAAGTTTGGGTTTTAAACTTAATTATGTGTCGTAATATGTAACAGCCCAATAGCTAATAAAGTCAATCAAAGAAGATAATTTATAAAGGATCACAATGATTATAATCTTGTTTGAATATATATACTATCCGAATTAATGAACTATGATGATTATTTTGATGAAAACACATGTTCCATTTATTTCCGTACAAATCATGTACGTTTCATAGATATGTTACTTGAGTTTAACAACATATGGGTTGATTTTGTATGTATAATATATATCATATTTATCGATCAGTTTTGCTTAGTTATTTCCGCTTATTCATAAATTATTTTGTTAATTATATTAAAGATCGTTCGAGAAATAACTCAGATTATCATGAATTGCCTACAATTTTGTTGCGCTTGATATTCTTATGACACCGAGAAACGAAGAGTTCTTATTTAATATGGTAACTAAGTCAATCTTGTATGATGTACATATTATTGGACTTAGTTTTTGGCAAAGGACATATAATATAATTTTGGATCTGAAGTTCCAAAAGATTTATTTTATAAAGATTGGGGATATGTCCACATTATGACTTTGGCCTGAAGTTCAAAGTTTTCAAGGCGTGTAATAACTTAATACCGTCTCATCAATACAATATATTCATATTGTTTAAATGTAAGTGGCCAGAAGACCACATGTAAATGCTAGTGGCCAGAAGTTCACAGCTGCGATTTGTTATTAACCGTATTTGAGTTTCAAATAAATAAAACAATCTTTAATAAAGGGAAAATTATTTCTGAATTGATTCACCTGAAGTTGAACAATATAATGAAATCTAAAATTTCATTCATTCCTTGAAGTGAATGTGACATCTCATTAAGACCCTGCCTATAGCAGAAATTGAGAACAAGGCATAACATTAAGCCTAATATTTCGGCCTGAATTGAGCCTAATAATGTGGTCTTTGGTGAGCCAATTGATGAGGCCTTTATTGAGCCGAGTTCGATTAGTGAAGGAAAATATTTCATGAAATGTCAAGTTACGCTCATATCTCTATATGGGTAAAGAAAAATAAAATGATGATATAAGAGTTGATTGATATTTTTATTATATGGCCCGAATTTCATATTATTTAAAGATTTTGAAACTATGACTGGCCATAGTGTCTACATATACTGAATTATGACCAGAAGTTCATAATATTTAAAGATACTGAAACTATGACCAGAAGTTCATAGTGTTTACATTACTAAATTATTGCCTGAAGTTCATAATGTTTACAGATATTGAAACTGTGACCTGAAGTTCACAATATTTATAAATTCTCACCTTTCATATAGTGAGTATTATTTGAGTATCATAATTAATAATAAACTCAATGTTTATACATGAATATTTGCAAAATATGAGATACTCTTAAAAGTTGAGAATCAAATCAAATCGAATCAAAATCATTTCCTGAAGTGAATGAGATATCATGTTTTGAGTATGAAATATATTTATCATTCATACAAATAATCTAGTCATGTAGACACATTATCGTGTAAGTGCTTAAAACACTATGTTTAGTATCTCGTATACAAGTGACATGTGATCAATTATTTAATATTATGAAAAGAATGATCACTATGATTCGTTGATTTCACCACCTCCCCTGACGGGACTGATACATTATTAATTGAGTTTAACTGATATTATTTTAAGAATCGGTTAAGTTTTGTATTCCTAAAAGTAATTTTGATGTATGATTGTGTTCATACTATAAGAAAGAGCAATGTATAATATTCCCTAAAGGAATATTGCGATATTATTTTTAGTCTTGCCAATATAAATAAGACATTAGTTAGTGTCTTATGTCACATATATTTTATCGGGCCAGATACAGAGGAATTATTTTGAATTCATATTCGAAATTTAGCTAACTGGAAGTTTAGCACTGTAATTATAGTAAACTAGAAATTTGGCACGTGATATGACATTGCTAACCAGAAGTTTAGCATGTTAAATTGTCAACTAGAAAGTGGTGTGTGATAAATTATACTATCTAGACACGACCAAGTGCTTATGTAAGTTGTCATGATTTTTGGGCAAACTAAGAAAGTTGACATTAAATTGTTAAGATGTGACGATTGGGGCCATCCGGGTTGTTATTATACCCGTTTTGATAAACCTGGAGTTTATCCTAGAGAAAAGATAAGTGCTGAAACTCTCTCGTGTAGAAATTTCATTAAAGGCAAGACACTACAATGAGATTGAGTATATTTGATATTGGAGATATAAACATTACTCAGAAGTTCAATAACGAACTTAAATGTTCGTGTATGGATTGACACTCTATTGAATGACTTGTAGCCACATAATAATTTTTCTGAGTAGTTCTTGTGATCAACAATCACATTTTGATTATTATATAAAATCGTTGATCTCCCAAATTGCGCATTGTGATTTAGCACATTAGAAATCCAACTGCATTATATGTTACTCCCCGAAATATTTTGTTATTATACAAAAATGTCCATATAAATTCTCATCGGTGATATGAGAAATTGAGATCTAAGGTGGATATAATAATTTATTGCCCATTACATCTATCTGTTATTGATAGTTTTTACCACCTTAGGGGGAGAATGATAAGGAAAAGCTGGTAAAAACAGACAAGTAAGTTATCCCCAACTGAACATGAAGTTCAGCGGTTTGTTTTCAATATGAAATACATCAAATAGAGGTTCATAAAATTAAAAATGATGGCATTCATTTAGTTATGAAGATGTATTACGATACCAGTTTGATCACCTTGTCTAAATGTGACATTACATTGGGATCTATGATTTAATTATAGACAGATTAGCCCTATTTGTGGTATAGCGTGCTATAAATTAGTCATAGATATTATATGTAATGAAAATTGAAATTCTTGTCAAATTGAACAATAACCACGCAGGCAATGTAGTGTGGAAGTCATATCGGTTCACATAGTTCAAGTAGTAAGAAAATGGCAAGAATGGGCAGTTGATACTTCTATGGAGTAAAGAAATTTGTATGTCCCTGAAGTGACATAAATATCTGAATGATAATAGATGGCCGATATAGAGAATAAATGGTACCCTATATATTCAGATATCACTTATCAGTACTGAAAATATCTAAGAGATGTTGAAATCATATCGATATGGTTAAGGAACCGATATGCATTTGCATGCGGATTTAATGGACTAGAAAATGGGGATATTATATGCAAGTCCAATTTTGATTGTTGACATATAATCTTTGATTATAAATTAGCTCATGGACCTGAAGTCCATCTATTGACCTGAAGTCAATTGAAATTATGAATATTGTAAAAGAAACCATACTCTTTGCATTTTGAGTCATTATCATGTGCATATAGAGAATAAGTTTAACATTGCATCTTAGTTTTAATATATACATTATTATTATTGCATTATTGTTAGACTATGTTGTTTAGAATTAGTTACATATCATTTGCATGCACATGATTAATTATATTGTTCTATTTTGATAAATGTTTAAAAGAAGAAGTATATTTTACTCCTGCGAGGATATCTCCCTGAAGGAGCCTCTTATGAATGATCATCATTTGTTAAATGATTGATCAATTGAGTTTTGAGAACTCGTGACGAAATATATAAACCTCTAAAATACGATTGAAAGATATCGTAATTAGTTCCAAAATGGAACATCAAAACTCCTTTAGAGTTTATTTGATGTCTCGACCTGAAGTTTGAGCATATGAGAATTGAGATATGAATGAGTTTCTTGTTAAACACTTGAAATGAGTTTATGATCCAGAAGTATCATCACGATTGAAAAATAATCTAGTCAAAGTCTACAATGAGGATGTCAATCCAATGGTTTAGCAAAGAAAATTACTGAAGGTATTTAGTGGATTATTATTATCCAACAATTTGATTGCTTCTTCAGTAGAGATCCAATATATGGATGATTGCTACACTCTTTTTTCCCTTCGATTAGGGTTTTTGTCCCAACGGGTTTTTCCTAGCAAGGTTCTTAACGAGTTAGCAATAAAAGCGAATTATTACGCTATAGTAATGATTATCATAATTGTTGAGATGACAAATGTTTTTATACATAATAGTATGTCATCTTTTCAGAAGAGCTGGAATTATTTTCTCTCACTATTGTGAAGTATTATTTTGAAATAAAGATTTAAGAGTCATCATAAATGACTACATCCATATACGAGTTCTAAAGCAATGTGAAGATTGAAATTATCAAGGATATGATGAAGATATCAAGTTTATCAAATACAATGGATTATATTCAATGATCAAGAAGTTACGTCAAAGCATGATTCATTTGAAGTTATATACAGTCATGTTATCATAAGAGGGAGTAGCACGCGCTGTACTCTTTTTCCTTATCTATGGTTTTGTCCCACTGAGTTTTCCATGGAAATGTTTTAACGAGGCAGCTTGTTATGCGTGTTTGGAGATTATTGTACTCTTTTCCTTTCTAGTGCTTTCCCATAGGGTTTTTCTAGTAAGGTTTTTAACGAGGCATGTTATTCAGTAATGGACATCCAAGGGGGAGTGTTATGAAATATTATTATATGGAAGTCCATATCTTATAGGATACTAGAATATGTAATCTTATGGTAACTCTACCCCTATTGTATGTGTATATATACCCCTTATAATGTAATAATAACATAGATATGTCTTTCTCTATTATCTCTCTACCTTCTCTCTAATTCTCTCCCTTCTTTATTTCACAACAGATAAGACTTTTTTTTAGTTAATAGTAGGTGTTTCATTTTTGTCATTTGTTTAGTCCAAATTATAACATAAGATGATTTTCCTAAGAGTTTTATGATAGTATTTTTAGGAGTATTTTTACAAAAAGGCTACACTTACACATTGTGTATGAGATTTTGCATACACAATCAATTAAAATGTGTCACGTATTAAATTTGACTTAACCTCATCTAGTTAGTTGATGGGTAGATTAGTAATTTCAGATGTTGAGTTAACTTGTTAACCTACTCTAATTAACTACATTTTAGGAAATAATTGACTTTTTCTAAATTGTAAGAATATAGTAATTAAATTTTTTTTGTTTATTTCGTTTCGTCTTATACTTTCACTATTTATGTGCTTTATTTTTTAATTTGTTTTATTGGATTTCGTTTGCATCTTATATGTCAATTATTTTTTTTATTTTTTTTGGGATATCGTTTTTCATCTTATATCTCGTTTGTTTATTTATTTATTTCTAATCTTATATTTTTCATTATGTAAATTCCATTACTGCGATTAAGCTTAATTATAAATCAATAAAATAATTCGATTAACCCTAAACCTAAATAAATTCCATTAGAGAAAATTGTTTTTGTATGTGTATAATCAAAATTTGATCAAAATCTTATTCAAGTTAATTTGATTTTCTTAAGTCATTATTAAACATTGTTAAATTAATTTAGTATAATAATATTTGATGATGATATTATTTTTGTTAACCCTATAAAAATCTTTATTTTTAATTAATTCAAGTTTTTACTTTTGTCAAATATATGAGAATCTTGATTTTAGGAAATGTATTTTTAAAATCTTTTGCGTAAAGTTTTATACGTTCCTTTTTTAAAAATATTTCGTTTTTTTAAATAAAATTTTGGTTTAAAAAAGATTCTTAGCTTTAATTTAGGATAGTTTGTTTTTGAAGTATTTGTAGCTAATTAGGTTTATCCTTGATTTATGCAGTATGTTTTTTATTATGTTAGTAAATAACTCACACAAAAGTTATATAAAACAATTTCAATTTCAAAAAAGATTTTATAAAGATTCTTTCCTAAAATTAAGCTAACAAAATGTTTTAGAAAAAAAAGTTTACCATAATAAAAATATTTCCAATATTAATAACCCTGACAAAAATAAAAATGATTACAATAGTTCGTAATTTATACATTTAAATTATTCTACTATCTAATAAGATTTTAATCAACAATTAAAAAAATTTGATGATTAAAAAACTTAATCTTACTAAACTAATAAATAATTAATGACTAGAAACATAAAAAAGTTATTCATAAAATAATAAATAATATTTAAAGATAAGAGAAAAGGAAAATATTAAAAATTTTGAAACAACAATAAATTATGATTTTACCAAATCAAAAATACATAAATTTCCAAAATTTTAATTTTATTAATAGTTCGTATTTTAGATAATGAAATAACATAGGCTAAATAAATTTGAAAGGAATATAAGTGAATTGAAAAAATGTAACTGGAATGTACAAACAAAAAATAAATTAATAAATTTCCATAATTGTAGGTAATTAGGGTAAGTTAACAAGTTAACTCAAAATCTAAAATTACTAACTTATCCTCAAACTAACCACTAGAGGTTAAATACAAATTGCCACATGTGACTACCTAATTGATTGTGTATGGAAATTCTCATACACAATGTGTAAATGTATCATCTTCGGTATTTTTGGGAGCGTTTTAAAACAAATTGATATTTCATGCTCAAAAGAAAAATAAGTAGGCAATAATTATGAATTTTAAATGTGTACTACATTTGAAGGTCTGAAATTTTGGATTGAATTCCTCAATAAAACTTGTAAGTTAGATTACCAAAATTAGAAGCTCGGTTTTCATGCTTACATGGTCACGGAAAAAAGGACTATACATTTGAGCATATGAGGTACTACCTTATATTAATATTAATTTGAGTTTATGCGTATTTTTTTGAGCTTTTTAAAAATTTGAAGTTACATTTTAAATTTTATATATGATGTTTTTTGAGTTCTATAGTATTTTTTTGAGCTTAATGTTCAAACAAATGAACTCAAAAGAACTCAAAAGCTTTATAGTAAAATTTATAATTTATAACACAAAACTCGAAAACTTTGTTATTATGCTCGAAAATTACACTATTTGGGGTAGTATATCAATAAGCAACTAAAAAATATAAAGAAATTGAGTTTAACAAAAAACACAAATTCTCATTTAAGACAGGGTTAAGCTTAAGACGGATCAAATCCCCCTACAGAGAACAAGTGAGGGCCAAATGAAGGGTAAATGGAGCCCCTACTTACTCTTTATAAAAGAAATTTGACCCACTTTAAACTTAAGACAGATCGTTCATCTTAAACGAGAGTTGTTGTAACAAAAAATTCTCCTTCATTCTCTTGAGTTAGTTGAGATAGTGAACAATATATAGACGGCTGTTTCTGATAGAATATGCAAACGGGTCGGGCCACACCCAAACGGAGGAGAGACGGTACACTTTACTACACAAGAGAGGTTCCATCATAAAACCAATTGGCAATAAGAGGAGTAGCCCTCTTGGTTATAAAGTGGTAACATCTCTCTTTCTCCAACAATGTGGGACAACTCACATGTGAGTTTTATATTCTAACACGCCCCCTCACATGTGAGGTCCCATCGAAACCCAGGGCGAAACCATGGGAGCGCACCGGTGTGGGAATTAACGAATCCTCAAAGAGGCCCTCCACCGGTGGCATATTTTGAGCCCAGTTTAAACTCGAAACCCAGGACGAAACCTTGGGCTCTGATACCATGATAGAATATACAAACGGGTCGGGCCACACCCAAACGGAGGAGAGACGGTCCACTTTACTACACAAGAGAGGTTCCATCATAAAACCAATTGGCAATAAGAGGAGTAGCCCTCTTGGTTATAAAGTGGTAACATCTCTCTTTCTCCAACAATGTGGGACAACTCACATGTGGGTTTTATATTCTAACAGTTTCATTGCTTGGGAGTTAATAAAAAATGATACTCCGTATGAGATAGTTTGGTGAAGGCAATCATGAATTGTGCATTATTAGATAATAAAAGAAAATACAGTTGTCTAAAAAAAAAGAAAAAGAAAATAATAGAAATTACAGAAAGTAAGTAAGTAACGCATAAGGAGGTTGGCGGGGTTTTCTGTTAACAGTAGGTCTGGCTTAAGACGGGTCGGATCTTACAACGGGTATTTTGTGAGAGGAAATGGGTAGAGGGGACAAGGTGGGCTCCCCCCATATGCTCTCCACTCACCCTTGATGGGTATTTTGTGAGAGAATATGATATCCGTCTTAAGCTTAAGACGGATACCTCCGTCTGAAATAAGAATTTGTGTTCTGTTAAAGGGCGAGATCTTACAACGTCAGCTTTTATTGGAGACTTTGTGCTTACGCCACATTTTCAAGTACACCAATCACTACATGACCTGTATTACTATTTCTTTGAGACCTTAAAGTATTCTTCTTTTTTTGATGTTTGTGAAATCAAATTAGGAAAAAATTACAAAAATAATTACCGTTTATTTACGTATTTTTATAAATAATCATCATGTATTTTCATGTTTATAAATAACGCCCAAACTTTCATCTAAACTCCCCTATCACCACCGTATTTCTGCCTCAAGACTTGATTTTCTTATTTTCTGACTCGTTAAATAACGTTTTACGTTAATTACCCATACTATCGTCCCTTTATTACTCTGTACTTTAATAAACTGAAGCATAGAAATTCCCCAATTGATCCCAAATCCCCAAATCCCCGAAATCCCACTCTATCTCTCTTTTTCTGTCATCTTTCCTACGCTTTATAAAATGAAACAAACTAGCAAAATCATAAATGGATAGAGTTAACCGAAACAAGAAGCTTCTTACTTGCTTGGTTAAATACTTACATTTGCTTTTGAAATCACCTTCCACTGGTAAACAATACGTACATAGCAACGGTGGTCGAAATAGTGTGAGCAATTAAACGATAAATTTTATTGGCAGCATTTGACTGATGAATCTTTGTGATTTAGTTAGAAATTTCATATTTGGTAATTTAGGATTTCATAAGTTTTGGAAATTACTGAATCACAGCACGATTGACATTTGGTATGTTTATGAGTAAGAGGGAGGGGTATTACATGCATTTTACGTAAAACATTACTTAACGAGTTGGGAAATAAGAAAAATAAGTATCGGAGCAGATGTACGGTAGTGATTGGGGAGTTTAGATTATAGTTAGGGGGTTATTGTAAAAGTGTAAATACATGATGATTCTTTCTAAAAATTCGTGGTGGTTATTTGTAATTTTTTCATCGATTATGTATATTGCTAAAGTTTTTAAAATTAAACAAAGGTATTTATGATCATGATGGAACAAAAATTATTAAAGGCGGAGTTTATGGGAGTTGTGGCACGAAAAATGCAAAAACTCATACATTAACTAATGTTTGACTCATAGTTTCCTTCCCTACGGAAGTCCAAATGATTTAATTAAATCTTTAAAAGCATATGACAAGTGACATAACATTGATTTGAATTAGGATAACATAACACTCATAAAAATAATAATATATACCATTGAAATATATGAAAAGAAATTAATGGATATATCCGTCATACTCAAACCTACTAGAAATCCAATCTAAATATATCAGCAAGAACGTGACATTGCATGTGAATTGGGATGGTAGGGTACACACACAAGAGAATTGTGTGAGTTTGGTTTTCTTATGCATTATCAATGTAATTTTCCTGGATTTGGAGGGCAGTTCCTCTTACTAATCTTTAGCCGTATGGGGTAACCCACAAAGCAATGGTTCATGGTAAAATTAAAGGTTAAGACAGATTAAATATGTTCATATGAGATGAATAAGACAAAAACATATTACATAGAAGAAAACAAAATATTTATTCTCTATATAAGGAATACCTCCATTTTAAGGGGATACTAAATCTCGGTACCAGCTGCTAGAGCTGGCAAATATGACCCAACCTAAGTGACCAGAACCCGAGCAAACCCGATCCGATAAAACCCGAGAATCAAACCGCGACCCGATGGCGACCGGTAATCCGACGCGACCCAATAATCAGTGACCCGAACTCGAACCAGACTCCCGATATTAACTCGATTAAATTGATGACCGGACAATTATTAGGCATAATAATAATCAAAATGAATGTGATTTAGTGTGTAAATTTGATATGTTTGACTTAATAATGAAATAATTAAACCCAAATAATGGTTTAAAGCTAAATTTAATGGTCACAAGTCACAATGCGAAATACTACGATAAAGTAATCGGACTTGATAATGACCCTACTCAAACCCGCCTGACTCGATACATCATTTGACCCGAAATGAACCGACCCAATAATGACCCGAACCCTACCCGACTCGTCATGAAAGTATAGGCTGAGCCAATTTGACTTGAACCCGCCTTAACCCGATCCAAACCCAACCCAACTAACCCGATTGTATCTCTACCAGCCGCATACATTTATGCAGAGTCCATTATCTAAATGGATCGCTTATATTGTAGTAAATCTGTAAATGAAAAGATGGTGACTAAATTTTGATAATGGCCCATGATGCCGTCTCAATAACTACGGAGTATTACATAAGTATCTCGCACTAGCTCAACAATGAAAAATTGAAGTTTTTAGTTGGAATCTCTTATTTTTTCCTCTAATTGAATCTATTACATAAATATCTCGCACCCGCTGAGATTTTACACCCAACTTCAAATCTCGACTCTGCCACTAGCTTATATGATAAACGTCTAATGCTATAACATAAACAAAAAGTTAACTAACCTCAACCATAACAAAGTAATTACATCATTAGAGCCTTCATTTACAAAATTAATCATTCACTAACTTCATTCCCGGCCACACATCCTCACACTGCCTTAGATGAGAATTCACATCAGTAATATTACCAATCTTATTACCACTGCAATCGCTCGTGGGAGCGATATGAAAACAAGGTTCCGAAGAAATTCCATGTTTGCACGAGCGATCTTGAGCATTTGTACCATCTAACTTGTCCAAAATCCATGGATTTAGTCCCCCTAGACCTTGTGCAACATAGCCAAAAGTGGACTGACCACTTGTTACCAAGACATCACACAAACTGAGTAGATACATTTCTGCCCATGCCTTCATATTATGCATATTGTCACCAAATTTCTGATATTCTTCATGGCTAGGCTGATAAACTCCGATCACGTCTCCTGTCACTGTCGGTCTTATCCAATACATGTTCCTTAATTGTTCGGAAAATTGTGGGTATAAGGATGAAACTAGGACTGATTTTGAGATTGGAGTCGAGTTTTGTGACAGCGAGACATTTGTACTGAATGAAGGGAGTATATGATTTGGAACAATACAGGATAAAATCTGTGTCAAAATTTGTTCATACGGTATCTTCTTAACGGCGAACACCCTTATTTGGAGGCCGATTTTCATGTCGGAATGGGATAAGTAAGCCTGATAGAATCTTGTAATAAGCCCCCAAGCATTGTTAGAAGGGTTGAATAGGTAGCGGCCTAATAAATGAAAAACAGAAGCTTTTAAAGGGAAGAGTCTATTTAACTCTTGCTTGAAGAATGGCATTAGGAAAAGCGAAGGCGCGAAGTATTGATCTGATTTTATGATTAGAACAGGAATGTTTTGTAGGAGAGATTGACTGTTATTACAGTGGAAGTGTTGGACGGCATAATCGCCATTTCCATGTTGTAGATTAAGAAAATATGCCTTATCATTGAGGGAAGTGAGGTTAGTCCAATTTTGTCTAAGAGGGAAATTTTTGGGCAAAAGCCAAGTGGAATTAGGAAATGGCTCACAAAATAGGTCATCCATATCAGGACGAAAGTCAACGAGGAGTACTCGGGATTGAAGAAGTGCATAGAGAAAAGCAGAAGTGATGCTCACAATTCGGTTGCCTAACCCATTGGCCGGAGTCCAAACTAGGTACTTGCATTCTGTGGGGTTACGAGTTTTGGCCGATGGAGTGGAAAGCTTTCTTATGACTCGTCTATAGGACAGTGTGAGGGGCCCACATCGTGAATGAAGATCTTGATAGGCTCGAAGTTTGGATATGAGGTATGGAGACGGGTGGTAGGGTTGATTTTTTCGGTATGAGGAATGTTGGAAACGGCTTAAGCATGACGCTTTGTTAAACAAAGGGGCTAACTCTTCAAATAGGCCTTGTTCATAATTGATCGGAATGTTGCTCGTATTAGCACCGCCTTTTGATGTAATGTTTTGCTCACCTGTGATATAAACCACCATTTGAAAAAAATTACAGATTCGAACAGGAGATTACAAGTAACATATCTGACTTTCGAATAAATCCAACAAATAAATCTCGCAATTCAATTTGATTAAAAATATGAAAAGTTCAGATTCATGAGACCGAAAGTAAAACTATTTATGATACTTTTTAAGTTTATAAGAACATTTTTGAGTCGCCTTGTGTAAGAATAATTGATAAAGAGTAGTTAATTTAACTCTAAAGATGAAAAATGCAGAATGAATATAATGCAGGTATAGACCCTTACCAACAATCACTGATGCTGTAATATTTCGAGCGATTTTCTCTGAACATTTTGTATTCGGAGAAGGCTGAAAGAGAATTTGTTTCGAGTTCTCGACCTTGAAGATAACTAGGGCTGTTAAACATATAAACAAGATTGTTGTAATTCTTGAGTGTTTTCTTACTTCAGAAATTCTCTCAGAGAACTGTTCAGTGAATTGCAGGTTTCGGAAAAATTGCAGATTTATCATTTTTGCAACCAGGAATATGACCCTCTGAATTTAAACAAATACCAGTCTTATTGAATACTGGTGTTTGGTATTTAGCAATTTTTCTTAAAGTAAGGAAAAAGTTGGAAAAAGAAATTAATTAATGAGATTACAACTAATATAGATACATGGTGCAAAGAAAATCCCATTTTTCACACTGACAATAAAGAGTATATATACAAATCTTGTAGGCCAATGCAAAATATAGAAATGTATCCTAAGTGATCACAAATATATTAACTTTCTTAAATTGAAAATTTTGAAATATTTACTTACTAAAATCAAGAGTCTACAAAAATCAACTCATAGCATTAAATGTGAGATAATTTTGACTAAACTTTTACTGTATTTGAATTATAAAATCAAACTAACCAATAAACAAAAAACCGTAAAATTAAAGGGAACAAGTCGGACAACAAGTGTCTGCCGGGTTACATACGAACACGAATACTTGCTTGAAGATGTAATCACCTGGGTTCAGAATCTTCAGATCCCGTTTGCATAAATTTGCCAGAAAAAACTTCAATTGTTTTTTTTTGTGCATAAAAAAAACATATATATGCCATGTATGAGTTTCCAGTTATCTTCAGAAGTGGGTATAATTTATTCATGTACATTTTGCATTAATGTTACTGTTACTTTTTCTGGATATGATACTTTCTAAAATCAGACTACAGGCTGTTATATCTGAGCATAATATTGATTATTGACTATATCAGCTAATTTAGGTGAATAATTAAGGGTCTCGGTTCAATTATCACTTCGCACATAAGCTAATACGGCTCAGTTCCCAAAACAGTTGGTTGTTGGCTAATTAAGCGTGTTACGCTTATAACAGGTACCGGTCACAATAATTTTTAAAACCTTAACAAACAGGTTTTGATGCAACCCTTTCTGAAAACAATTAACCTGATCTCAGAACAATGTAGTAAATGATAAACATTTTAAACCAAGAACATTGTGCAGGCTGTTTCTTTGAGTTACTAATATCAGTTAAAATGTTCACAAGAAAGTCTACTGATTAGGGCCACAAAAACAAAAATACACCTCCTGAAAATTACAGGGCACAACATTAAATCAAAATACTATAAAAAAGCTATGTTTCTATATCTTCACCAGTAGAGGCACAAAAATGAAAAATGACGCTACAACGCAGAAGGAAAATGCGATAGTACTATCTTGTCAGCACGGCAAAAAAGGTTAGCAAATGTGTGTTTAATCGTCACAATCATCGCAAAATGACAGCCATGTATTAGCATTCCAACTTCCGAAAACATTAAAATTGGTTGTAAGTCTATTTTGAGGGAAGAACCATTTGTGGTAAGCAGCAAAATGTACAAAATTACAAATGCTTTATGTAACTTTCTTAGTTCATTCTTCCATGCAGTAGAAAAACATGGGAAAATAGATCTTTAAATGATCTTGCATTAGCCATTCCCAAGTTTTATGAGATTATTGCGCGATTATTACAAAGTAACACATTCAGTCTTGACCTCCTGAGGTGGACGGTGAAGATTCTTTACTTTACGAAGGCTGATTTGTTTTTACGTTGATTTTTCGTCATATATTTCTTGAAAAAGATAATCACATAGCAAGCACGAGGTTCGCTCCAAGTCCTACATGAATATAACTTAGCCTGAGTTAACCTTGGGATATTAAATCAAAGTTTATAAACAGGCAAAAAACACTTGTATTATTTTAGTTTCTAGGATTATTGCAAACAAATCACCTAAAGAAATATTGCCACAAATTTATTAATCATGATACCGACAAATGAAAGTTGCAGTTACCTGAAAGGCAACTGTCAGAATATCTTCAATATGCACATCTTTAAGGCAACATGTTAATAGAATTGACTGCAGTCGCACAAGAAGTGTGGCATTGAACTCGATCTAGGTCTGCTTCCATGTCAAATGAGGCTTCAAGGCACCGTTCAACAGATTTATAAGCACCTTCTGTCCCTTTTCCCACAGAACTGTTCAATTTCAGTGAACTTCTCCTTATAATAGAAGGTGTGGTAAAGCTCATTGCTGAATTCCTCAACATAGATTCTGGACTGCCATTACTAGTCAGGGTACTTCTCATACATCTAGTTGGTGTCGAGAATGGTACCGCATCTACTTTGTTTTTCTTATTGTCCTGTCGTCTGCTATTATACTCGCGGGAATAATCAGGCGTTGCTAAGCTCAAAAATGACTTGTCTATGTCTTCGAAAACTAGATCATCCGTGAAACTACAACTCCGTGGCCTTTTGCGTGATTCCAGTGACATTCTCTTTTGGGAAGTCTCCTTGTAGTTCATCCTCGTAGACAACTCAAAATTAAGTTCACTGACGGCATCATCGGATTTGTCAACTATACGACTTGAGCTAAGAGTAGGAGTATTTCCAAGAGACAACTCTGTAAGGCAAGTCTCGGAACTGGAATCTGACGCAAAGGATCTTGATTCTTCCACTTTTCTCGCAAAACTGAATTTTTCAGGTAAGGCTTTGTACAGAGGAGTAGAATCATTAAGTGCACATAAATCCAACTTCTTTTTTAGAGAGCAGTTCCAGTGATTTTTAATCGCGTTGTCAGTTCTGCAAGTAGAATTTTAAAATAATTTCATCAGAACGAAAAATTTCAATCAAATTTCCTATTCAGTTAGGGGATGCAACTTATTAATACTCCTACCTTCCCGGAAGATATCTTGCAATCTCTGCCCACTTGTTTCCGAATATATGGTGGTAATAAGCTAGAAGAGATTCTTCCTCTTTTGTCCATGCATCTTTCTTTATCGACGGGTCTAAATGGTTGTGCCACCTAAAAGACAATCCCTCAGTTTACAACTCACAACTTAGACGTACTCGCAGCACACAGCCACACATAAACAAATCATGAAAAGTATGTTACGAGAAAATGTCGGATAGTCTGCAGATGCGAGCCAATGAAAACACCTATGACTACAAACCGTGGCAGCATATTCTTTCAAGTTATAACCGTCAAAAACGTAGTTTCAATAGGAAAAAGGGAAAAAATACCTTTCTCGACATTGTTTGCCTATCCGACCAGGTAAAGACTTTGCTATGATAGACCATCTCTTGCAACCATGCTTTTGTACCAACTTAATGATACAGTCATCCTCCTGAAATGTTCAAAGTATGATATCAGGCTCTGCTATTTTATGAATAGAATTCATGTTTGGTTTAAATGAAGTGTCCGAGATAAGTACAAAGAGTAATATTGAAGAGTTGGAGAAACATAGAGGTTCACAAGTTTATTTACAGCAGTGACTCCTATATGAGGCAGTCTCACATGCTAGACTAAGCCAAATACTTATGTATTTCTCCATCATACCCCGTATGGTTAATAATGGGTTGGTCTCAAATGTAAGACTATCTAATATACTCCGTAAGTTTTTGTGCTTTAATGCGACCATGGCAGCAGCCACAAAACCCTCATAGCCGAAAACAGAACCTCTAAATGGAAGAGGATTACAAATGCGTACCTCCTTCGTCCAGGGTCCTTTTATTAGTTCAGGATTTACAACCTTTTGCCAGCGATGCAGGCACTGAACATCTGTTCTTCCAGGAAAATGCTCAGCTGCATCAACAATTATTGCATACTCAAACAGTAAGTGTGATGGAACTAAATAGTAAACGTCAGGAAAACACACTGTATATAATTTTGCGTCTAGTAGAACTAAACAATGCTTAAGAAGATGGTATTTCGTTCCACACCTATTTGCCTCCAGTTCTTCGCGTTGAATTTCCTCACGATAGTTGTGAGATGATTATCCTGTTATAATATCATAATGTCATCAAAAGATTCAATATTTGTAAATGCCGCATCACCATTACAGAAACTAATTGAATTGGGTATGATACAAACTCAAACAGTGCCCCCACAAGGGCATGCAATCTAGAGTACTGAATGCTGACCTCTTCCTCCGTCCACCCTCCCTTTGACGAGCGTCTTGTTTGACCACTTGTCCTCCTGATTAACAGTATAATCAACCAAAGTTCAGCTTCAAATCAAGATAAGCATCAACGTCATCAACAATAACAACAAAAACAGCATAACCTACAAGAGCTAATCTTCATCTGACCAAATTCTAGCCATAGCATAGTTCATTTTGCAGCACAGTCGCGAATATGTTCTCAAATTGACGGGTTTGATTACTCCCACTTTCAAAGAAATGAATATCGTATGTACTTTACTACAAAGTATCTAATTTGATTTTCTTGTAATTTGGGCCTTCAACATCACATGACAAACACGACCTCTCAAATTCATTAGACGTCCATGTTATAGCATAAGATATCGAAAATATAACAAAATGTGCTCAAACAAGACACGATTAAAGAATAAATTAAAAAAGCCGATATCTTTGTTAGAAATGAAACAATGCCACCTACTCGAAAATTACACCCGAGCAAAGTCATCTAAAAACAAACATTCAACCACAAAATGTTAGATTACCCGAGTAAAGGAGATGATTTAGGTGTGACATAGTCACAAGAATTACTCGATGAAGAGATCGTAACGACTTCAGGGGATCTTAAACTACATTCATTCTCCTCCTTTACCTCAATCATCTTCATGTTCAACACCACCCGCGAAACAAACTAATCACAATAAAAAAAACTATTAAAAACAAATTAACTAATTTGCATCAAAATCGAAACTCAATATATAATCGTTACACAAAAGTTGAATAATTTGTATCTAGGAGACAACTTACATTATAATTACTAGTTCACAAAACTCGTAATCTCATCACACCCAACTGTCGGTAGTGGATACTCCTAATCAACACGTCTCGAATCACCGAATATCGAGTCGAATTTAAGGAGTAAACCGTAACAAAATATTGAAACGTTGAAAATCAGAGAAATTTATGAACTGATACTGTTCTAATTAATTCAGTTTCCACGGAAACCGACAGGATATTTTCAACCGTTACAAAAACTAAGAATAAATTAATAAATAAAATCAAAATCTTTCAAGATATCATAATTAAACTCATAACATTTCATCCAACATTAAATGTAGTACATAGAATTATTACGATTTATGTACTAACCTCCGAATATGCGCAAATCTCTGGTTTTTTTTGGGGGGAATAAAATTGTGGAAATTTGTAACGGCTAAAAGTCGATCAAATCAATTAAGGAAACAAAAAGTAAATTTCGTGAATGTTTTTTAACTTTTTTGGGCTGCGATTTAGGGTTTTTAGTTAGGGATTGAAAAACAGCGGGAAAATATGAGAAACAGTGAGTTGCATACTTGCATGTCGTGTTGACTGTTGAGCGTCGACTCCCAATTTTTCAAATGTTTCAATTGTTTTTTTTTTTTTTTACAAAAGTAAATTGAGATAAAATAAAGCAAAGTCTTTTACGGGATGAACACCGGAGTACGGGAGTCCTTTAAACTACTAGACAACCAACTAATTGAACTAACGATAGATGAGAATGAAACGGAAACAGTAAGACGACATTTCTTGTAGGGAGGATGATATAAGTCGTCGAAATGGAACAAGTCTGGCTCCTTCCTTTTGGTCTGCATAACCATTGCGTCATTCTTGGAGTACCTGCAAAGAAAATGAGAGAAACTGATAGAAACCGACAATCTTTTCTTCAACTGAACCCTTGCTTGGGGCACTCAACTTCGGTGGTGGAAGTAATCCACCTTACGCCCACAACTCCTGATTCTACTTTCCTTAACAGCAACAAATTGAAACTGAACCGCAGATACTTTACTGACTTGAGCGGAGCCCGATGATATGCGCTTCTTTTTATCAATTTGGAAGACAACGTCCTCCTGAACCACCACTATTCATGCTAGTAGACGTTAAAAGATCAGCTTACGTCTTGTACGTATAAGAAAGGGGAACTTCTCTCTTGTTCATTTATAAGGAATTTACAGTAAAAACTCTTTAAATTAATACTTGCTAAATTAATAAACTCTCTAAAATAATAAATTGTCCTGTCCCGACTTGGGCCAATGTAAAAAAATGAAAAACTCGATAAAATAATAACAGAATAATTTTTCGGGAGATCCCTTTATAATTTTCGGTTCCAAGAAAATTATAAATTAATAATTCATAGAAACTGAAAAAAATATATTACTCTCTATTGAAATATGATTCAATAGTTGTCTGTTTTCCATTAAAGTTCAAGTCTATTTGGAGCTATCTTGTTTACATTTACTTCAAAAGTCATTATTGATTATTTGATTTCCAATGCATATGAACACAGTAGTTACGTTGAGTCTTAATACTGCTAAGCTTGGAGTCTCAAGGTTCGCTACAACGTAATTCTAAGAGACATAAACTAATTTGCCTTTTTGTTTGGTATGTATAATTACTTAATTTATACGGAAATATGAATTACGTTGAATCGGTTAAAAACTCTTTAAATTAATAATTATTAATTCATCGATAAATTAATAACTCTCTAAATTAATAAATTTCTCCGGTCCCGACATTATTAATTTATAGAGTTTTAACTGTACTTTACGAAAACTTTGGAAAGACGGTGTTTCACTAAGTTATTGAGAGACCATTTTGTCGTACCATTTATATAATTTTCATACCCTTTTTATTATTGATTGTTACTCAAAATGTCTCTTTTGTTTGGTACATGTTTTCAAAACAATTGTACCTATTTTTATCATATACTGTAACCATTTTTATTAGTACTCCATTTTATAGTATATGTACCACTTTTATTATTTTTTGTACCCTTTTTCCATCAGTTTATATTTGGTCTTCCAATAAATTTATTAAAAGACCGTCTCTCAGGAGACCTACTAAATAAGTAAATATACTTAGGTTACAAGTTATTGCTTGTAGTAATATACCTCTCAAAATAGGTCGGGGGATGGGTTAGGATTTTGGTCGCTTCAGGTTCAGATAATCAATAGCATATGTACAGGCTAATGCAAGTTATTTAACAATAATGATTTATTGAATGTATCTACAAAACCAAATCTTTAATCACGAAATGATACAAAATGGGTTCTTTTAATAAGATATAGTTATTGAGACTTGATGGGTGGTATTGTAACACCCCACTTAACCAAGAGCCTTTAGCAAGACATTCTCAGTTAAATAAGAACGTTACCATCTTGGTTTCCTGAGGTAATAATAATATCAAAAGATAATAATAGCAGCACTTTAACTTAAATTTTCAAACCAATTGCATAATAAATACCGTCTTACAACCAATTGTCAAATACTTGTTTAATTGATTACATAAGCGGAAGACTTATTCGAAATAACTGAATTATAAATCTAATGGTAATGACTCCTCTAACTGTCGCGTCTGGTACGTTTCCACTTTCCCATCCACGGCCAAGGTACATCACGCTTCTTGCAAACCTGTATGACTTACTGCTCACCCAATGGTCGGACATTACCAAGAGGATCACCGCAGAAGTTTAGAGATAAGAATAAGAAAGCACACACGGTCAACCAAAGGTTGAGTAGGGTAACGCAGTACAAAATACGATAAACAACTTGACCTCAATCAACAACAATCATCCGTACTCAGTACTCTCATAACATTTCAAATACTCCAATCCCTTAACGACCTCCTCAACCCGAAGGTTGGCAACTCATTACAATTACACATATCCCAATATACTCCGAACCCCTAACGACCTCCTCGATCCGTAGATCGACATCTCAACATTATTATGAACTCCGAACCCCTAATGACCTCCTCGATCCACATATCGGCAACTCTGTAATACAATCATCATTATTCACAACATAGTTTAGAGCATACTTGCCAACAATCAACATCTCATTCATTAATCTCATCTCAAGCTTTCATATCATCATTATAGTAATTTGAGCAGGCCATACAACATCATAAACCATCACAGAACAGGCCATACAACATCATAAACCATCACAAACAAACCAACACAACAAATAACCAACATATCAGGCATGTCTCGCCCGAGACAAGACCTATCTCGGCCGAGACACCCCATGTCTCGCCCGAGATGGCCTTGTCTCACACGAGATGGGTCTATTCGCTTGAATAGGAAGAAACCCTACCTTTTCGCAACTCTTCACGTACAAGCAACACGCAAGATTTAAAACCTTTATTCTACGAAACCGCTTCCTACAACATATAATAGCGAATCTAATCACTAACTAGTACAAATCACTGTTCACCATCTTACTAGATTGGTTTATAAGTATTAATTTCATTAATCTTAAACATACGGTGATGAAGACAAGATGCTAGGTTTATATTGCAGTATTATTAACATAGTTAGAGCTTACCACACAAGGATTAATGAGATTGCTGAGTCTTTCTCCCTAGATCTCCAATTCAAGCCTCCTCTCTCTCTTGCTAGGGTTTTAGATTGTGTGAGATATGAAAGATAGGGAGTCTAGGCAGGGTAGGAGAGGATTTATTAGGGTTAAGTTAGTATAGTTGAGCTAGGATTAATAGAACATAATTAATAAATTAATTTGCGGAAATTAGGAAAACATGCGGTTCAGCACTGACACCCGTCTCGCCCGAGACCAGACCTGTCTCGACCAAGACGGGTCTGTCTCGCTCGAGATACTGCCCAGCTCGACCAAGATGGGTCTCCACACCCTTCCTAGGCTTCCCATACCATTCCCATGCAACTACTACTAAATGTACTTATGTAAATGACGGTTATTACAGGTGTGGCTGGGTTAGTGCGATTGGTGAGGGGTGGTGCAGTTGGTGAAGGGAATTGAGGTCCGGCTGGTCAAGGGTGGTATGGGGAATTATACGGTGCACCCTTTATTTTTTTGGTTTCCTATGGTGTACCCCTACATTTATGAAATTTCATGGTGTACCCCTAAACTCTTTACACTAGCCTAAATAATGACCTTATTGTTTGTCTTTGTTAAGTTAGTTTCTTATTTGATCTTTTAAACTAGCACTTTAATGTTCCAATTACTCGACATATATTGGATTACTTATTAGTTCGCCGAATTACTCATTTACTTACCAAATAATATACGAATCTAACTAATATTTCTTAAAAACTCCATTATTTTATAAGGAAGGTTTATAATAATAGCTGTGCATATTAAAAATGATTTGTGATGTATCTTATAGATGATGATAATAAGACATTAAAATCTTAGAAAAAAATGTCAAAGTACGGTTGTTTGATTGTGACAACCCTCGCGAATGCGGAAATATAAAACAAACAAGCATGTGAATTATATAGCGGAAATATGAAGTTTTAAAAAACTTTTATACATGCAAGGAAAGAATACGAGGAGTGTCAATTATTACAAACTAAAGTACGAATTATACTACATCAAGAGACGAAGTCTCTCCAACTGTTAACAAGTCAAAAGTGTTTAGCATACACGCTAAAATCGGCTAAGGTGTTTTTAAATCCAGGACAACGGCCCGCTAGCTTCCCACCCCTAACCAAATGTCAAGCAAAAAGCCATCCCATTCAAGCAACCTTTCATCCATGAAAACCAAGGAACGCCCACGTCGTGTGGAGTAACTCCGGGTTCTCCCAGCCAATCACATTACGTACATAGAAGGAAATACAAAGTAGAGTCATGCATACTATAGATATACCTGTGAAATACGATCAGATAGATAGACAATTCGATATATAATGAATAAGAGCATATGAAGTACAAGATCGCATCCATCATTTATACCCAACTACGGGGAGACACTCTTAGTCACCGCATACGCTCACTAGGGCTTGCATCTCACCGGAGCGGTATAAGTTTGATAAGATTGAGACTCGACCCAACAAACCGCAAGTCATGCGTGCTCACATCCCTCCCACCAATTTCAGCCATTCATTCACGAACCATACATTGACGGTGCCCAATCAATGGCAAATTACCATGAATTATCATGAAATCACGCTCAAAGACGACGACACAAGACGACATCTCTCACGTAAATGAAACGCACTAGCCCGTGTCAGCATGGCAAGTATTATTAACAGGTATCCACGAGATAAACATTTCCCTGAACTCGCATACCGATCACATTTCGGTATATGTGCACTACTTTTCGTCCTGTAGGACTACGTATAATATCCGGTCCTAGTCTAAACCTGGCCAGACTCTCTCGGAATAAACCCATTTCCCGATCGACATGCGATAACGTTTCGCATCCCGACTCGGTCCTCAAGACGCCGATTACCCCCCAAATTCGGTCCGTACTTCCGAAGAGGCGGAAAAGAGCTCACGCCTCATACATCGGTAAACGCTAAGCAAATAACACCACCTCTCAAGTACACAACATTTGACGGCCGGGTCGATCAATGCATAGCGTTCAACTCCCAACAACGTCGTCGTATGCCCACTAACACATGCAATTAAGCAGTAGGATACCTCCTCGTTCCGACATTCCAGCCTTACGAACGTGGAGGTAGCCAAGGAAGTGAGAGTACAAAGCACAAGACAAAATAGTGCTCAAACCGTATCATTTGTAAAACCGACTCAAAGTGAGACATAGCAAAAACCGTCACAAAACATGTGATACAAGCGAATGAAATATCATATATCCAAAACATGAATATTATAAATCACTACGTAAAATTACACGATAAACGAATCATGCGAACAATTATAAATTAAATCGTAAACAAGAAATACAAAGAAAGTCCAACAGGTGCCAGCCGGTCAGGTGGACCGGCTGCTGGCTACCCGGCTAAGGCCATGTATCATATGAAAACCAACTTGAAAATACAGCGTGTCCCAGCCGGTCACCCGGCTGAGGACCAAGGCATATGAGAAAATCAAAGGGGAAGTGATATAAGCATGATATAAGTTTAACATTGATAAACATGTAACAATACATGATTACATAAGCATTAGACCAAGTTTAAGAAGCATAGTAAATAGGAAACATAGATCTTATCTCGAAACAACAAGTTTGGAAACTAACTAAAACAAGGGTCCACTTCAAACGCTCATAACTAGAGTTCTAGATATGAAAATGCAGAAATTTCAAGTCGAGGTGATAGCTTATCCTCTTACGGTTCCAACGATAGGTTATAAGCCCAAAACAAGCAAGTAACGAAGGAGATATGATCATTCTACGAAAAAGGGTCGGTGCAGTGAGTCCCAGCCGGTCAGGTGAACCGGCGGCCGGGTACCCGGCAGAGACAACATCAACCCGTGAGTAACATACCCAATTCTATCATTTCCAATTCTCATAATCTACTTCTATTAACTATCAAAAATCAATATTCATCATCAACAATCATCAACTAACAACAATCATCATCAATAACATGAATCCTAAGCTTACTAATCGTATTCTAAATACGAATTCTAACATAGAAATCATGTAAAACACATAAATGATATCGAGTAACCCTTCACCGTTACCTTTTTGCGTCTTTAATCGATTTCTAAACCTTCCTAGTCTCCACCTACATACAATTAGATAATAAAAGATGAATATCATTCACCTTGAGAAAGACGGATAATTTAAAAAGCAAGAAAGACGGTAATTTTATTACCAATACGGATAGAGGAAGCTAAGAGGGGAAGAATAAGACGAACTTACGTGAATTTCAACAAGAAACGAGTGAGTAGCGACGAGTCTAAGATTGGAAGATTATGGAAGCTAGGTTTTGGGTTTTTTGGTGATGAAGAAGGTGATGTTTGAGTTGTGTATGAAAAATAGATGAAAGAGGTAGTATGAGATATTTAAGTGGAAAAGTCAAGAAAAAGTCAAAGTCTCCTTAAGACGGGATTCACATGGAATCTCGCGGAAATTCCAAATACGAACTCGGAAATTCTAAATTAAAACTAAATTTCGCTGAAAAGTACCCGTAAAATATTTTTACTAGAAAAAAAAAATAGGGTACATTTGCGGGTGTTACATTGATGATCGATAAAGTTAATGCAGAGTTGAAGGAGGTCATCATGGAGAGATAAATAAGAAGTTGAGGGGTACAACGTAGATTACAAAAAAGAAAGAGGTGCAGCATAGAAAACTGAAAAATTGAGGAGTACACTATATAATATCCCATAATAATTTTATCAAAATAATTAAAATGTTATTTATATTAATCGTATTTAAAGACAACTATAGACTAATATGAATTCTATAATAGCTATCATTAATTAGGTTTTTTACGTAAGATATCTCATGCCACTTCAATCAAACATTATTCAATCATATGAAATTCCATCTTCATTCTCCTTCAAGCTTTATGTCAATGTTGATATTTCTTTAACTTATAAAATAGATTAAACACTAAAGAGAAGCAATACCATTAGTAGCATGAGAATTAACGATTTGTTATCATCAAAACACAACTAGTACATACTAAAATCTACACAATGATCCCTATGTATCTACCTCTGGTTATATCACTTATCTTGGCCATAGTAAAGCAGATGGGGATCTCGTAATGAAAGGGCCCTTGCTCTCTCCTCTACATAAGCTGAATTTCGTGTTGTTGGCCACACTATTGTGGAGCTCAGCTGGATCTCCTCCTTACTTGATGAGATGGGCTTTCGCTTTTTTCTTATCCCACATCACATTAGTCGCAAATTTAGCAACAACTAGAGCGTTCTCTAATTCAATCACGTGTTTAGTTACTATAGAATTTGTGGTTGCTAATGTAGCTACTTAAATTTCTTTCTCTAATGTTATTGCAAAAGTAACTACTCCCCTACTTCACATACGGCAGCTATAATACGTAGCCAATTCCGTAGCAAACTTTGCACCATGACAATTAGTTACGGGGGATTAATTGACTATACTCCGTCGCAAATTCCATTTCTATTATATATTTGTATTTAACTACCGAAAATAACTGATTTATTAATGAAATATGTGTAACTAATTGTCTTTCCCCTTGCATTGGATCGCGCTTAGTGAGCATTATTACTTAGAATTTTGGTTTATTTTAGGTGTATGGATCATCGATTTTATTTCCACATCTCATTTTTCTATGTTACCTTTCCTTATATTATACACCCTTCACCGTTGATACATGAAAAGGTTGATATCTAAGGGGCCGTTTGGTTCGCAATGGGGAAAGGGATAGGGAATAAAAAAGGGAAAGAAGGGGAAAGGACTACGATTTCCTTTGATTAAAAACTTGTTTGGTTTAACATATAATAACCCACCATTAAAAAACAACAATCACCACTCCAAACCTTTAAACACACCAACACCCGCAACGACCACCGCTGGCAGTCACTGAAGGGTGCCTCCTCTGGCTCTTCTCGCCGACGCACGCCTCCTCTGCCCACCGCCAACGACCAGGACCCCACCGTAGTAATGCGTATGTGATTGTATTTGACCAAAATCTAATGCACAAATATAAGAGATTCCCAATACACCACCAAATTGATAACAATAACAAATTTACAACCACATTAGCACACTGACAAGCCATTACACAACTTGAAGTCATATAAATCATTGTTTTGTATTCGTATTGTTAAGATTACAATAACCTTCATTGTAATTGATTTGTGATTTTTTTTGGTATGGTATGGGATTTTTAGGGTGGGGCTGTGGTGGTCGACAGTCAGACAAGGGATGAGGCGATGGTGAGAATGGTGTGTGGTGGTACGCCGCCGGCAATAGGGAACTCGCCGGCAGTAGGGCGGTTGTGGTGGTGAGGCGTCAGGAGTGATGGTGAGAGTAGTGACAAAGGCGGTGGTTGGTGGTGGTGGTAGTGGAGCTTATGGTGGTAGTCAAGTGAAGTGGTGTGAGGGAATGAAATCTCATACCTTGGGGGGGGGGGGGTGGGGGTTAGAAAGTAGAGTGATTTGGAAGTATGACAAGGAAAGAAGAGGGGTAAGGGAATGGGAAATTGGGCTAAACAAACAACAACAAAGGGAATGGAGGAGTGTGATTCCCTTTACCTTTCCTTTAGACCCCTAACCAAACGCCCCCTAAATATAATTAAGTGGATAACATGCAATGTGTTAAATATTACTCCATTCATCCCCATCATTTGTTTACCTTTGATTTTGACACAAAATCTAAGGAAATAGTAAGAAAGCAATTGTAGTTGTACTTGATGGATGATATAGGTGGACAATAGTCCCATAGAGATTTGAGTGTTCAAATTACTCATAGAAAACTTTCATAATATAAAAAGGTAAACAAATGAATGAGACACCCTAAAATGAAAAAGGTAAACAAATTGTTAGAAAACTATATGCACGAACATGAAGAACAATGATTAACCACACCGAATCGACTTCGCTTTCCGAATAGAACAATTCGACCCTTATATAATGTCTGGGATGCACCGAATTTTGTAATGAAATAAGACTGTATAATCTGATTTTGGCACAAAACATATATATAAGTTAGAAGTTTTATATAAAGTTTGTTATTTGTTTAAAGATACAGTAGATATGTTTTTCTATGTCTTTATCTTCTAAATTTGACTTCTATTTATATATGAGGAACAAAAGGGGAAAAAAAAGGAACTATACCGCAAATTTGTAAATAATTATATATTCGTACACTTCGTATTACTTAAACTTACATTATATTATAATGAATTTACCCATCCATGAACCAAATCCGAATATGCTAAATGAAACCGGTAGTTACACTTAAATTACCAATACAAATGATCGGTAGTTCGGAACGCAGGGCCAACCAGGAGTGTAAGACCCCCACTTACCTATGAGCCTTTAACAAAACTTTCCCAAGTAAGAAGAAACGTTACCATCTCGATCTGTCGTTGCCAGAGGCAATATCGAATTGTCAAGCAGCAAACAACTTAAATACTCATTAAGTGAAATAGGAATACGATTACAATACAAATCCGAATCTCAAACCCAAATAAAAACAAAATGTAATAAGAGTCTCGAAATCTATGACTCGATTAACAAGTAGGCACTCTCGCCGCCATCCTCCAAGCCCCATAACTATCATAGCAAATGAATCACAACCTGCTAAACTCACTGCTCACGCACCATTCGCCGGAAATATCGAATGGATCATAACAGAGTTGAAAACATTTACAAGGTTAGTAACAAATCACACAATCAATTATACGCATACAATACAACAATCATCACACCACAATGTCATCAACAAGCACACTGTCACCACCACCGAACGTGTCCGGGGTGTATCTCTAGGCACATGGGCCCCATCGTAGTGGGTCACCCCAAAACTCAGTCCATTAATGTGCACATTATCCTCTGTGACAGGAGCCATAAGAAGCAATCCCTAGCCGTGAAGCCAACCTCCCATGATTGCTACACTAACAACACCACCACCACACCAACATCACAACAACAAGAATCAACAACATCACAATCGTATCATAACAGACAATGAACCATGTAAATGAAACCGAGTAGGAAAACCCTACCTCTTAGAGCCACACATAATTCTATCTTGAATATAACCGTGTAACATATCAAATCCATCACGCACATCATCCAATTACATTCTATTACATGTTATCATTATCTTTATTATTCAATTGAATTCACACAAGGACTTACCAATTTCATGAATGGTTGAATCCTAATTTCATCTCGAGTTCACCTCTACCCGTCTCGCCCTCTTCCCAACCATGTGTCAAGCATGAATTAGAAATGAAGAGATGAGTGACAAATTATGGAGAATTGCCAACCTAGGGTTCCAAGAGTGTATGAAAGGTTGTATGTGAAATAAGAAATGATTCCCAGTTAAATTAAATAAAACAATTGTTGACGCATATCCACTCGGTTGAGTGACTCGACTCACTCGACCGAGTGACTCCGGAAAAATATTGAAAGAAGCGGGTAATACAGTGTAATACTCAGTACATTTAGAGCTTTTACTCGGTCGAGTTAAGGTAGTAATCCGCCGAGTGAGGAGGTTAATCGGTCTAGTTGATGATAACTCGGTCGAGTGGTCTGGATTTAGGTGTTTTTCACCCTGGAAGTTTTTACTCGATCGAGTAAGGTGTAGGTGTTACTCACTTACTCGGTCGAGTGGGTATAGTACTCGATCGAGTAATTGTTGTGTTAAGCAAAACTTTGTTTTGTTCTGCGTGAATCTATTTAATATATAGGGAGTTCTTATTTCTTCATCAATCCTAAAACCTCACTTATACACTTTAATTACTCCCAAATTAATCTCTAATTACATCTTAATATTGCCTTAGTTTTTTTTTTTTTGGAGAAGATCAATCTTCTAGATCTCTCTTTCATCTTTTCCAATTCTTGTAAGTCATCTTCATCTCTAACCTTGTGAATTTCTATATTCATTATCTTTTAAGTTAGGGTTATAGTAACTAGACTGATTATGTTAATTAGTTTGATTATTAAGTTGAGATTAACCTTATTTAGTTGGGTTATATTGTTAGATTAGATTATATTGATTATCTAGGGTAAGATTATTGTTACTTGAGTAAAATTTGGGGAAAATGATATAGATGATGAAATAATTGTAAAATATCATATTAGGTGGAAAAAAATGTTGTAGATTATGGTTTATTAATTATTAGTAAATAATTTGGGATAGTTTGACATAGATCATAGTTTATTGACTTGTAGTGTAAGAATTGGGGGAAATAGTTGCGATTAGTAATAATTAGTAGTAATTTGTATTATTGTGCTATTGTAGGTGGTGACTTTGTAGAGGAGGACTTCTAGCTTTCTTGTGGGAGCTTGCTTGTGTTGACATTGCTAAAAGGTATGTTAACCTTACTCGGTTTACGTGTATGCGATTGTTTGATGTGTATTATGATGTGATTGTGACATGTTGTTTGGAGTTGGATGTGTGGATTGTGATATTGGGATGTGGATTGTGATATATTGGTGTTTGGAGTGCTTATTATATGGAGCAGTTGCGGGAAACCGGTTCCATAGACTTTATGGGTTGCTCCTCATGGTTCTCGCCATGGAGAAGATAGTGCACCTAGTTATGACCTGGGTCTGGGGGTGACCCGATGCACTAGGTCCCATGGTGTTTACGGTGTTCCATGGACATGACGGTGTGCTACTTGATGGCACCGTGATTGGTGGTTTGGGTGCGCTACTTGATGGCGCCGGTGATGTGTGATGATGATATTATGATTGCATATGAGATTGATTATATACATGTAAACTGATCGTTGTTGTCTTGTTTACTACCGTGACCTTTTACGATATTTCCGGCGTATGACAAGTAGGTGTTGAGTAGTGGGGCAATGATATGCTTATGTTGGCTTGATCAGGACTTTGCACGAGAATTGGTCGTGACACCTAACTTGGTGTCCTTTTTTGTTTTGTCACTAGACGTGGAATTTTTAAACTTGAGTTATTCTTTTGAAGTTGAGTTGTAATCGGTTTAACAGACTTTGTTTTGACTCAGTTTATTAATGCATAACTTGTTTGAGATTTACAATTTGGTACATCGGGAAACTGGGGCGTGACACCTCTCCTTATTTGGGAAGGTCTTGCCTAAAGGCTCTCGGGTAAGGCGGGGTGTTACATATAGCCCCCCTCCCCCCAAAGAAATGAAATTTCGTACACAGCTAACCATTCCCACCAACATTGACCATCCTCAAAGTTCCACTCTTAACCACACATACGTACTCTGCCTAGGTGTAATCCATATTGAAGATATTACATCATCTTAGTTTCTTTGTATTATATTTTGTTATTATCCTTGTTAATATTGTTTCCTTGTATTTAGGTAGTACAATATATTGTTGTTATTAGTTACCTAGTTTACTGCTACTACTACTTTGTATTTATACCCTAACTCTAATCAATATACATATCTTAGCCATTGTCAATTCCTTCATGGTATAAGAGCATAAAAGTTCCTGGTTCAATACTTCTTCAAATTCTTCACACCTTTCGTTCTTCCTGCCATGGCTAGTCATGCCTCCATCCTTCCCAATACCGGCGAGCCGGCCGTGCCTTTCGTCGCCATCAGTCTCACCAACGTTACTCAACTTACTACCTCCACATACCGTGCTTGGTCCCGTCAAATCGAAGACCTACTATTTGGGTATGATCTTGCCAAATATCTTGATAATTCTCACCCTTGCCCTCCTCCGACTATTGAGGATGAAAAGAAAGTGCTCGTTCCGAATCCGGCCCACGCAACTTGGCTCCGTCAAGATCGATTACTCAGTGGTGCGTTGCGTGGTACGATTCACTCGAGTATCACCCCCTTGCTTCTTAATGCGAAGACATCGCATGAAATCTGGACTCGTCTCAAGGCTACCTATGCTAGCTCGTCTCGCGGTCACATCCTTCAATTGAAGGACCGTCTTCAATCCATCTCCAAAGGTAACTCTTCTGCCACTGAGTATATGCAAGCCGTTCGCTCATGTGTTGATGAATTGGCTCACATGGGGAAGGCCATGGATGATGAAGACATCATCGCTAAAGTGCTTAACGGGTTGGATACTACAACTTATCGCTCGCTTATTGATGCTATCAAACATCGGGATACCCTTATCTCTTTCGATGCTCTACATGAAAGACTCCTCCAATTTGACCTTTCCCTCAAACACGTTGCTCCCCCTGCCTCCCCTATGCCTGCCTCGGCACTAGCAGCCTACACCAAACCTCACTACTCTCGTCAATACCAACCCACTCGCCCCTCGGCTGGCCTCTTACCCACACCCTCGAGCCCTCAAAATTCCACCACCACCTTCAAAGGGAAGTGCCAGTGGTGTCACACCACCGGACACTTCCTCCAAATCTGTCCCGACTTCCGCGCCAAACACTCCTCTATCTCTGTCCCTCCCCGCAATACCGTTGCTGCCTCCACCAAACCTTATCAACCCCGTGCCAACACTGCTGCCTTCACCCACACCTTGCCTGAAAATTGGGTCCTTGACAGCGGTGCCACTCACCATATCACCCACGACCTTGACAACCTAGCCCTCCATGCCCCGTATGATGGAAATGATGAGCTCCTTATTGGCGATGGGTCGCCCCTCTCCATTCCAAACATTGGTTCATTTACTCTTTCTCTTTCCTTTACTACTCTCAAATTTTTAGATGTCTTACATGCTCCACAAATTTCTAAAAACATTATTTCCATCTCAAAATTTTGTACTGACAATAACGCCATTGCTTATTTCTCCTCCGACTCGTGTGTTTTGCAGGACCGGCTCACGGGCAGAGTGCTAATTCGGAGTCATCTTAACTCGGGTCTCTATGAATGGCAACCACCCCCCCACCGTTCGGTTCACCTAGCCCACGGTTCATCCCCTTCTTCTTGGCATCATAAACTTGGTCACCCATCTCCTACTATTTTCAGTTCTATTTCTCACTTGTGTGGCCTTAGCTTTCGGCCTTCCTTAGACTCTCATTGTAATTCTTGCTCCGTCAATAAAAGTCATAAACTCTTGTTTGCCGATTCTTCTTTATGTTCTAATAATCCCCTTGAACTTGTCTTTTCCGATGTTTGGACTTCTCCTCTCTATTCTATTGACAATTTTAAGTACTATGTGGTGTTTGTTGCCATTTCACTCGTTATACTTGGATCTACCCACTTAAACACAAATCCGACACCGCTGCTGTTTTTAATCGATTTCGTGCTCTAGTAGAAAAATATTTTAACCGTCCCATTAAACAACTTTTCTCCGACAATGGTGGAGAATACATAAAATTAACTCCCTCTATTACCTCTGATGGCATATCACACTTAACCTCTCCCCCTCATACCCCCGAACATAATGGTATTGCTGAACGTCGTCATCGTCACATTGTCGAGACCGGCCTCTCCCTCCTCACCCATGCTTCTCTCCCCCCCTCCTACTGGTCCTATGCTTTATGACCGCTGTTTACCTTATTAATCGCATGCCTACTCCCGTACTTCAAAACATGGCCCCTTACACAAAACTATTCGGTGTTCTTCCCAACTACAAGAAACTTCGTAGCTTCGGGTGCCTTTGCTACCCATGGTTACGACCCTACACCAAACACAAACTCGACCCCAAATCCATTCCTTGCCTCTTTGTTGGCTACTCTGCCACTCAAAGTGCCTATCATTGTCTTGACCCCATCACCCATCGACTCTACACATCCCGTCATGTCCAATTTATCGAGCACAAATTCCCGTCCTCTGAACCCTCAACAAATAACCCCCCTATCTCCCCTTATACACCTTCTGCTTGGTGTACCCTTGAAATTCCCATACTCCCTTCCCCCAGCCAACCTGCCCCACCCAATCCCGTACCCCCTGCTGCTCCAACCGAGAGCCCCCCACCCCCTGCCTCTCCTCTCCCTCCTCCCTCCCCCGAGCCCGCCTCTCCTGCCCCCCTCCTCCTCCTCCTCCACCACCCCCACCTCATGTAACCACCCGGTCCCACAATAATATCTACTGCCCCAATTCGAAATACGCTAAAATGGCCTCTCTTTCATCCCCGTCTCTAGCCCCCGTCACCCTAAAACATGCCCTCTCTCATCCCAAGTGGCGTCTTGCCATGGAAGATGAGTACTCGGCTCTCATCACAAATAACACTTGGACCCTTATTCCCCCTGACCCCTCCCTTAATGTCATTGGCTGCAAATGGGTCTTTCGGATAAAATACAACCCTGACAACTCTATCAATAAATATAAAGCCCGCCTTGTTGCCAAAGGCTTTCATCAACGCCCCGGTGTCGACTACTCAGAAACCTTTAGGCCAGTTGTCAAACCCGTTACGGTTCGTCTCATCTTGACATTAGCACTCGCTCGTGGCTGGTCTCTCAGGCAACTCGATGTCAACAATGCTTTTCTCCAAGGTACGTTAACTGAAACTGTTTACATGTCCCAACCCCTCGGTTTTCAACATTCTCAACACCCGTCCCACATTTGCAAATTCTCTAAAGCAATTTATGGCCTTAAGCAGGCTCCTCGAGCCTGGTACAATGAACTCACCACGTACCTCCTCTCTTACGGTTTCACACAATCTCTTTCTGATCCCTTGCTTTTTCTATACAACAAAAACTCTACCCACATTTACCTTCTTGTATATGTCGACGACATCATTGTTGTTGGCCCTCCTACTCCCTCCCTTACTACCTTTTTCTCCTCCTTTGCGACCCGTTTCTCTTTAAAGGATCTCGGTTTTCCATTATACTTTCTAGGCATAGAGGTTACCCCCAATCCCACTGGTCTCCGACTAACCCAAACGAAATACATACATGACATTCTCACCCGCTCCCACATGACCGACTGCAAACCCACCACTACCCCTATGAGCTCATACCCGCCCCTCACCCTTCTCTCGGGCCACCCTCTTCCCAACCCATCCGACTACCGTGCCCTCGTAGGCAGTCTCCAATACCTCTCCCTCACCCGTCCCGATATTGCATATAGCGTCAATACGCTAGCACAGTTTCTACATGCACCCCGTTACTCTCATTGGCTAGCACTAAAGCGATTATTGCGTTACTTGAAAGGGTCTATCCATGTTGGTATTCAATTGAGTCGTGCCACCCCTCTCTCCCTGCACTCCTTTTGTGATGCCAATTGGGCCCGGGATACCGATGATTATGTCTCTACAACAGGCTACATTGTATACTTAGGCCGCAACCCCATCTCCTGGTCTTCACGCAAACAACACACTCTTGCTCGGTCTACCACTGAGGCCGAGTTCCGAGTTGTGGCTGATGTCACTTCCGAAATTATGTGGGTTCGGTCCCTCCTACTTGAGCTTGATTTTCGTGTCCCATCTCCACCGGTTATTTATTGTGATAATCTTGGGGCCACTCAGTATTCAACAAATCCCGTCTTTCATTCACGGATGAAACATGTAGCCATTGCTTTTCATTTTGTGCGAGAACAGGTTACCAAAGGGCTACTACGGGTACAACACATTTCTGCTGATGATCAACTGGCAGACGCGCTTACTAAACCGCTTCCTCGTCCGCGCTTACTTCCTATTTTGTCCAAGATCGGTCTTTCTGTTGAAACGTCCGACTTGCGGGAGCGTATTGAAGATATTACATCATCTTAGTATCTTTGTATTATATTTTGTTATTATCCTTGTTAATATTGTTTCCTTGTATTTAGGTAGTACAATATATTGTTGTTATTAGTTACCTAGTTTACTGCTACTACTACTTTGTATTTATACCTAACTCTAATCAATATACATATCTTAGCCATTGTTAATTCCTTCAATCCAATCTGACAACTCCCACACTTACCTCGCATTACAAGTTTACAACACACATTTTAACGCATAACTCCCAGACACTCACACTTTATTATCTCACACTACCTACTACCCTTGCCACTAGTTGCCAGACCCTTCGACACCCGTGTTCAAAATCCTCCTCAAAATTCGGAATACAGTCCTAATTACCACAATAAGGCCCTGTTCTTTTGGACTTAAACTCAGCCCCTTTAAGTCCAGTTCAGCTCCTATAAGTTCAGTTCAGCTCCTATAAGTTCAGTTCAGTTCAGTTCAGCTCCTATAAGTTCAGTTCAGCTCCTATAAGTTCAGTTCAGTTCAGCTCCTATAAGTTCAGTTCAGTTCAGCTCCTATAAGTTCAGTTCAGCTTCTATAAGTTCAGTTCAGTTCAATTCAGCTCTTATAAGTTCAGTTCAGAAAAATTCAATTCTTACAAATTAAGTTCAGAACAGTTATACGGAATATATTATTTATGAAAACCTATATAAAAACATTTGACATTAATTAGTGGAATGACATTTGAACAATTGAAAAAAAGGTGGGTGTTAAAAAATATGCCCCGAATGTCACAAAAGTATCAAATGTCTATTATTGTTTTATACATTCACACTCCATAATTTTATAAAGATGCATACTCTTGAAATACCTATTATACAACATGACGTGAATATTCAAGGAACAGTATATTTGGGCATGTTTGATGATAAGCGGAAAAAACCATGTTCAAGGTACGAAACAAGATAGTAAAAAACATTTGACGAGGCAATAGATTCGTTGTTACGAGTGATAGTGAAGATAAAGAAGAAAGTGATGAGGAAGATGATGATATGGAAATAAATGGTTAGAAAACGATGTAATATGTGATTTATTTTTTTTATCGTAATGTAAACGTAGTAATCTATTTGAACAAACCAATGTACATAAATCGGAGTTATGTTATTATCTTACCTTATGTTTTAGAGTATACTTTTTGGGAAATTCTCACTTGTGCCCCTCAAGTATTGGCTAATCCCACTTATAGCCCTACTTTTTGGGAAAGCCCACTTGTATCCTCCAACTATTTGGTTACACACCAACCATGACCATAATGTCAAATACCGTCAAGTAAGCCGTCAAATAAGATGTTAAGTGCTACGTAAACAATATGAAAAAGAATAATTTCATTGAAATAATTGTAATCCCTCCAGCAAACATCGTTTCTCCCTCCAAATTAATTTTATATAAATCACTTAAGCTTCAACATACATTTTAAGGGTTCAAATTAAATGTTAAACTAAAGCATTAAGGGTTCGAGGTGTCAAATGAAGGATTTTTCAAAACATACTTAACATTTAACGTCTTAATTGTCGGTGCTCAGTATTATGGTTGTGATTATTATGTAACTAGAAAGTTGAAGTACATATGTAGGAAATAGTAGGGGTATAAGTGGGATAAGTCTATAACTGAGGGGTATAAGTGAGAATAACTAGGAAGTTGGAGGGTACAAGTGGGCTTTCCCGAAAGGCAGGGGTACAAATAAGATTAACGCATATCACATGGGTACAAGTGAGAATTTCCCATACTTTTTTTATGACAGTCCTTTCCAAAAGATAAAGATACAGATAAAGATGATGTCAACGTAGTAATCTATTTGAACAAACCAATGTATATAAATTGGAATTATGTTATTATCTTACCTTATGTAATAAAGTTCAGTTTAGTAAATTTTAGATTCTATAAATTCTATTCAATTAAGTAAAATTAAGTTTAGAAAAGTTCAGATCCTATAAGTTTAGTTTAGTTCAGTTCAGCTCCTATAAGTTCAGTTCAGCTCTTATAAGTTCAGTTCAGTTCAGCTCCTATAAGTTCAGTTCAGTTCAGCTCCAATAAGTTCAGTTCAGCTCCTATAAGTTCAGTTCAGCTCCTATAAGTTAAGTTCAGTTCAGTTCAGCTCCTATAAGTTCAGTTCAGCTCTTATAAGTTCAGTTCAGTTCAGCTCTTATTCAGCCCAAAAGAACAGGGCCTAAGTCCCCAAATATCATAGAGAGATTATTGGGGCCCGGTACAAAATATAATTTAGTGCCTAAATTTTATACATTAGGTGAAAAAAATGCATAAATAAATATTCATATTCAATACCAAAATAATACTCCCTCCATTCAACTCCACACTACACATTTCTCTTTTTGACACTATTCACAAGTAAGAAGAATCTTTCAATTTCCAGCTAATACATACGATAAAATATATTCACATGGGATCTTGTTTAATTCGTCTTTAGAAGTATATTAAAAATATCTAACTCGTATAATTTTTGCAAATACGTAGCGAACTATATTTACGACGCAAAACGCGCGTTGGCAAACGTGAAAAAAGAAATGTGTAGTGTGGAGTTGAATGGAGGGAGTATTATGTAAATATTCTGATATATAATGATCTCATTAATTAGAATAAATTCAAAATTAGAAAACACCACAAGAAATAAGAAATTTCTTCCTCTAATCCTCAAAGAGAATCATCAAAAGATGTACAAGAAAATTGTAAAAAAAATTAAATGGATAAAAAACAAGTAATAAAATAAATGTAATAGGCGTAGTAGACAAATTACCTTAATGACTAAGAATTGTCCAAATAGAGAATTGCACCCATATTGAGAATAAATTAGAAATATCGAAGACTATACTAAGGCCATGTTCTTTTGGACTTAATTTCAGTTCTTATAAGTTCAGTTCAGCTTCATTAAGTTCAGTTCAGTTCAGTTCAGCTCTATTAAGTTCAGTTCAGTTCAGTTCAGTTCAGTTCAGCTCTATTAAGTTCAGTTCAGTTCAGTTCAGCTCTATTAAGTTCAGTTCAGTTCAGTTCAATTCAGTTCAGATTACTTTTATTTCAACATTATTATGATTATTATTCTTATCATTGTTATTATTATGTTAATTCATTTAATATTGTTATTATTATTATATTTATATTTTTAAAAAATTATTTTATTACTATTATATCACCGTTATAATTATTCTTTATATTATTATATTTATGTTTAATATATTTATTTATTCTTATATTATTACGATTAATGGAAATATTAGTTTTATTAATATTTATTAATATTATATTTTATATTTTATTGATATATTCATTATTATGAATATTATTAGAAAAATATTTTAATTATTATTGTCATTAATAATATTATTATTGTCATTAATAATATTATTATTAATACTAATAATAATAATAATTATTTTTTTTTTGCAAGAATGTATAGTCCTTCTTATTCATCCATATAGGGAAAAAAAGGACAATTTCTTTACAAAGATATACCCACTATTTTCCAAAAAAATTAGCTTTGGAAACCATTGAGACTAAGTATGACATGTCTACTCTTTGCTTTGTGAATTTTGCTAAGAATTCTAATGCTAACTGAAAGCTTAATCTGTTGAAGAACTTGTTGTGCAGTATGCTCCAATCCTGCAAAGACTCTAGTGTTTCGTTCCTGCCAAATATGAAAGCAAGCAGCAGCCAGGCAACTGCATATCCACCCATTCTTCCAATGTCGTCTATGAGGTCTACCAGCACACCAGCTAAGAATTTGCCTACAATCTAGAGTACTGCACCTAATCTTGATCCATTGAATCAGTCCTGAATAGTAATAATAATAATAATAATAATAATTATTATTATTATGTATTAATATATTATTATTATGCCTATTATTATCATTAATAATTATATTTACTTTACTACTATTTATATTATTTATATTTTTTTTAGTTACTATTGTTAATATTTTTATTACTATATTATATTGTTATTAATAATGTTATCATTTATATTAGTATTTTATTATTATAATATTTATTCTTATATTACTGTTTTATTTTTTTATACATCTGATTAGATTATTATTAAATAATATTATTAATTTTTTTTTGCAAGAAGTTAATATAATATTATTATTATTAATGATTTATATTATTATAATATTAATTATTATTATTATTATTATTATAAATTATAAATTATATTTTATATTATTGTTTATATTATTATATTATTATATTATACTTATCATATTTATTTTTTAGTTACTTAATTTTATATATTTATTACTGTAATTAATAATATTATCATTCATATTAATATTATATATTTTTATTATATTACTATAATACTCCGTATTTTTTTATATCTTATTTGATTATTATTATTAGATTATATTAATATAATATTATTATTAATAATGATTAATAGTAATAATAATAATAATAATAATAATAATAATAATAATATTGTTATCTTTTTATTATTTCAGTTTAATTCAGTTCAGTTCAGTTCAGTTTAGCTCCATTAAGTTCAGTTCAGTTCAATTCAGCTCCATTAAGTTCAGTTCAGTTCAGTTCAGTTCAGTTCAATTCAGCTATATTAAGTTCAGTTCAGTTCAGTTCAGCTCCATTAAATTCAGTTCAGTTCAGTTCAGACAAATTCAGTCCAAAAGAACAGAGCCTAAATCGGATTATTTGTATTAAGTACTTTTAACGAGCAACTACTATTAAGAATGGTGAAATTTTGGTGAATTCATCGTGGAAAACTGTTATTATGAAGCGTGAAAATTAATAAGGAAATTTAACGTTTAGTGGTAAAATATGATTAAAGAGGGATAAATAAGGAATATGATTAATGAGGAATTAATTAAGGTTTATCCAGCTTCCTAAATCTCTCTCAATTTCCTTGAAAAGGTGAGAGATTTGAAATTGTTTTTCTTATATCTTATTACGAGCACTTCCTTCCCACCACTTCATCTATCCTTTTTAACTCTTTCTCTCATGATTATCTCCTCTCATTTCTCATTTTTATGATTGTGTATATTTCTTGTCTTATTTGGTCTTTTAATTGAAATAAAACTTTTACTTTCTTTCCTGGTTTACTCCTTCTTTAAGATTTATCTTTAATTACCTCTACATTTCAGCCTATGAGAGTTTATTTTAGACATTTATTTGAGTGAATGAATGTTTAAATCAAGAATATAAGAGCAATATTTTAAGTGTTTATCATCAAATTGTTTTTTACTAAATCATTGGTGATATTAGTTTGGGCTCTCTTTGTTTTCCCTTTACAATTATTTGTGGTTATAATTTGGAAGACTATTTTTTATACTTATTTTTCTATTTTTATTTACACTTTAGTTCTTTGTTGGCCTTCATAGTGACTTTCTTCTCTCATGAGAATTTCTTCTTTGATCCCCCTTTATTTAGGGTTGGTTCTTGGTATTTGAAAATCATTGATTTTCTTTTACCGTTTGCATGGGCAAGGATATTATAGATTCTTTTTCGATCAATCTAGTTTCTTTACCTTATTAAAAAAAAAAGAAATAATTAAAGAAGGAAATAATCCCCCTTGTAATAAAAGAAAAAGAGTTTCTAAAAATTTTCCGCCTAAATAAAATGCTCTATGATTGGTCATCACATTATGTCATATTAATTCTAACCATAAATATGAGATACTACTACTAACTTCAATATGTAAACTCACATTAAAGGATATTTTGATTTTGTTACACATGTGAAATTGCATTAATAGTACTCTATAATATGAGAACTAGTTTTATAGCCCGTGAAAATTCACGGACTTCGTTAATTGGGTGAGTTTGGAGCCATCTTTGACAAACTGGAGTTAAGTGATTTACAATGTACTAAGTTTCTTTTGAATGTGTATAATGCTCGATATTGGGGTGTCACTCTCCGATAATCTATTAAAAGAGTTATGTAGAATATTTATACATACTTAAAGACAATGCTTTATAAGATCATATTTTATATTTTATATAAAAATCTTAATGGAATTGTGGAGGTTATTATGTTTTATATTGTCAAACAAAACGTTTAGTAGTGATTGTAAAAGAGGATTTTAATTACCACAAATTCTCATTTAAGACGGGTATTATCTGTCATAAATTTAAGACGTATCTCATATTCTCAAGTTGTCATTATTACCACTATGTAGTAGTATTGACGTGTCTTAAGCTTAAAATAAATAGCGGCCGTCTTAAGCCAAATTTAGCGATTAGTTGGGTACACGTGCTTTAGCACTATTTTTCCAATGTATCCCGTATATTGGATTATTGGGTTATCTCGTCTCCATATTTGTGCATGTGATGTATATATGAAAGGTTGTATTTATTTGTTTCTTCTGTTTTCATTGTTATTCATCAGTTTTATTATGCAGCGAATTCACAGTTTTGTGATCGGAGTCTGAGAATCATATATTAGCTAAATGGAAATAACTTCAGTCAAATCCAAATCGCCTTATTGCCTATATGTGCATCAAACCGTAACGGAAACTTATCAGTACTTCAGGGTTTAATTCATAATAATGCTGACTCTTTCATCACCTAATCACCAATTCGGTCATTCTTCACCATTATTTTATACTTCTATACAATCCATAGCTTTATCTCTACATCTTTTAGGACTCAAAATAATACCCCATACTACTCCGTAGACCGTAGTAATTACATTAAACATAGAAAACATGTCTTGATAATATTAGCATTACAACAAACATTACAAAAGAATCCTTGTCTTGAAATTCTTAGCAAATTTAGTCACCTTATCTAATCTACACCATAACAAAGCTATCATCCGTGTCCAAACATTATGAACATAGCCGACCGAAGATGGAAGGCCAGATTCCCACTTTTAGTATTATCAATTCAAATATCAATTCTTACACTCCATGAATGAATGACCTGCACTTTTACTCACAAAATCACAAACTGATGAAGTTTATATATAATAAATATACTCTATATAATTCTTTATATAAAAAATAAACAGATAATAATTTCCTAAGCAAAATATCTAAAAATCAATGAACACTATAAGTTAATGATCAATCTTCAATTATCATATATACACACAAATAATTTGCTAAGCATGTAACTTTCCGAATCAAAAGAAAAATGCGTACTCTGTAATAAGTAATGCGGCAACATAGATAGTAGACGGTGCCGCCTTCCTTTATTCTACTGTATTGTCCTCCTATGTCATCAAGAAAAAACAAAGTGACAATAAAAAATGCAGATAGAAAATATAATGAAAAATTAAAAAAATGATTAAGATTTACTCCGTAAAACAATAAAAACAATGCACGTAGAAAACTTCATATGAATGAATTACTGGATTTAGATGTGTACTTATATATAAAACTTGTATTTACTCTATAACATAACTCTTAGGGAGATTAGTAGACAATATAACAATAAAAACGGTCAATATTAAATTAGTGTAAGATTAAAAAGTGGGAGATGAATCACCCAAAGATTAAATGATTTTTAGTCAAGGTTTAGGGGAATTTTTTAGAAGTGCATATGTTAGTTCATTAAGCGCAGCCATGTGGCAGTAAATTAAATACTCAATCTACCCTTTTTATATTATTGTATAGATTAGTTTGCACAATTTTTTTCATAATTTTATTGTCATTTGATACATAGATACTTTAAGTTAACTATATTCCTTTACAAATTCTTTAATTTTATTTTATAATTAAGTTATTAAGTTAGGTTATTTTTCTGGTAAATATAGTAGTATTATAATACTGTTTCTAATAATAAGGAAATTTATATAATTAGGTTCTGGTTACATATTAATTTTATTTGGTGTGAAATTTTTTTCCTCTTATACCGCTTAAGCATGTTACCAAACTACAATATTTATCGTCTTTATACATTATTGTCTAAAAAACCGTGCATTTGCACGGGATCTACACTAATGGTAAATTAAATGAATAGTGAAAAGCCGTTAGTCTACACTAATGGTAATTACCTCTACATTTCAGCCTATGAGAGTTTATTTTAGACATTTATTTGAGTGAATGAATGTTTAATCAAGAATATAAGAGCAATATTTTAAGTGTTTATCATCAAATTGTTTTTTACTAAATCATTGGTGATATTAGTTTGGGCTCTCTTTGTTTTCCCTTTACAATTATTTGTGGTTATAATTTGGAAGACTATTTTTTATACTTATTTTTCTATTTTTATTTACACTTTAGTTCTTTGTTGGCCTTCATAGTGACTTTCTTCTCTCATGAGAATTTCTTCTTTGATCCCCCTTTATTTAGGGTTGGTTCTTGGTATTTGAAAATGATTGATTTTCTTTTACCGTTTGCATGGGCAAGGATATTATAGATTCTTTTTCGATCAATCTAGTCTCTTTACCTTATTAAAAAAAAAAGAAATAATTAAAGAAGGAAATAATCCCCCTTGTAATAAAAGAAAAAGAGTTTCTAAAAATTTTCCGCCTAAATAAAATGCTCTATGATTGGTCATCACATTATGTCATATTAATTCTAACCATAAATATGAGATACTACTACTAACTTCAATATGTAAACTCACATTAAAGGATATTTTGATTTTGTTACACATGTGAAATTGCATTAATAGTACTCTATAATATGAGAATTAGTTTGCACAATTTTTTTCATAATTTTATTGTCATTTGATACATAGATACTTTAAGTTAACTATATTCCTTTACAAATTCTTTAATTTTATTTTATAATTAAGTTATTAAGTTAGGTTATTTTTCTGGTAAATATAGTAGTATTATAATACTGTTTCTAATAATAAGGAAATTTATATAATTAGGTTCTGGTTACATATTAATTTTATTTGGTGTGAAATTTTTTTCCTCTTATACCGCTTAAGCATGTTACCAAACTACAATATTTATCGTCTTTATACATTATTGTCTAAAAAACCGTGCATTTGCACGGGATCTACACTAATGGTAAATTAAATGAATAGTGAAAAGCCGTTAGTCTCCACTTATTTGCTTCCTTTTGGGCCCCAAAATTTGCTTCCTTTTGGTTACTTGCAGGCTAGATATTTGCGTAATATTTGGGCCCAAAATTTTGGGGGCTGTTTCCATTGAACCGACTTTAGGCTGGCCTTGTCGGGACGGTGGGAGTACTAAATAAGGAGACTCACAATAAAACATAGAAGTTAAGATATTTTAGACGCCTTATTAGCTGATCATTCGATTGTAGAGTGCGATAATGTTCATTCCTACGTTAAGATTAGACTAGGGGTGATAACGAGACGAGATGACTCGCTCGCACCTCGATATCGGCTCGGTAAGAGATCGGTCAAAGCTCGGCTTAAGGTCGAGCTTTGCTCGAGAGCTTGACGTCAAGCAGAGCAAACGCAGCTCGAACTCGTGTGATTAGATAAGATATTGCTAACATTTTATAAAAATATTTTCATGATTATATCTTTGTATCACACATATCAAAGTCTCACTTATTTGCCAAATATTGTCAGATTTATAACCTTCGAGTCTTGTTATTGAAAATATCGGACGAAAAAAAATAAAAAAATAAACAATTATATATAGGTTCTATTTGAGCTCGAGTTTGGCTCGAGCTCAAGTTGAAGCTCGCAAGCTTGATAACGAGCACATTTTTTTCAAGTTCGGGTAAACTCAAGATCGGTTTGAGCTCCAATTTTGATACTTGAGTACAATCCGAGCAAGGCCAAGCTCGGGCTCGACATGGCTCAGTTCGTTAACACCCTTAGATTAGACTCGTCAACTATTATTGCTCTGTCAGTAATTAATAGGACATCAGTAGTACGTCTTGACGAGAGAAGTCTATACCATACAATTAAGGACTTTACGAGTTTGAAATAATATTTCTCTTTCATTAACATACGGCGCTCCCTATCAAATTTTATTTGAACAATAATTACTTCGTCAATAAGTCTGTTATAACTATATTTATCTTATAAGTTTTGTTTATTGGTTTCGGTAAATAATAAGGTACCTTAGGTAAGAAATATGGGTTTAATACAATAATATATGTAGACAAATTATTAATACAATTATAATTGTATTTGTACGTTATCTATTAAGTTACGCTCAAATATAAAGTGATCCACTACGGTGTATAAGATATGAGCTTATTATTATACGTCTTAAAAAGTATGGGCGAGACTTTCTATTAGTGTAGATACCCATTAGATTTTCTAATGCATGATGGGCGCATTAGACTAAGGAGACTATATAAAGTCACCTGGGTTATGGTCCCTGGTAGCACACAATAACCTAATCTTCTCGCCTCCCATCAGTAGAGAGATCCCTATGGTATGTGTGTGTCTACTAGAAGACCTAATCCCGAATACCGTCCCTTTAGGCGGTTCATCCCAACCTTTCGTCATAAAATAAGGTACGCTTCCGCATCTAGTATTTACCGAGTAATTTAGTATGAAGTTTATGGTCTCTATTCGGATTAAATCTAACAAGTGGTATCAGAGCCACCTTCATATTAAATTATTTGGTATCGATATGAATTTATGTTCATATTAATATTTGGATATGAATTTTTCGCCGTGATTGTGTCGTTTTATTTTTGTGATACAATTTCCATTATAAGGTTCATGCTGGTTTGCATGTACGGATTAATGATTAATTTACGGAATTACTTTTTCACATACGAACTTTACTCTTTCGCATACACTTTTTCATAAACTTTCCATACTATACCCTTTTGTTAAAGATAATCCCTCTTTTTCTTAAACATAATCAAATCAACTCATATATACATTTAGCCTAAAATTAAATCTAATTAACTTGAACAATGGATTTTAATTTTTCAATTAGTGAATGTAATTTTTTTGTTTAACAATTAGTAATACATTTATTTGAAATGGTTAGGTTTATCAATTATTGAAATTAATATACTTAGCCATTATTATTCATTAAGGTTTGTGGGTGGTGGAAGGTACGGTGCGGGTGTGCGTGGTGATTAAAGAGCTAGTGCGTGACGGTGGAGTGATGAGGGTGGTCGTGACGGAGGAGCGGTGAATGAAGGTGCTAGTGACAGATGTTTTAGGTGGTGTACGTCGCCGGAGTGCGGATTGGCTGGAGCTAGGTCGTCGTCTAGTTGGTGGTGGTGTTAAATGACGGTGGTGAGGGGATGTCAGGCAGATCGAGGAGGGGTTCGTTGGTTGTTGGCGGGGGCTGTGATGGTGGTGGTCAGGTGGTAGTGGGAAGGGAGATGACGGGAAGGAGTTGGGACTTGGGAGGGAGTTACTGTAATGTTTTGTTTTTGTACTTTTTTTTTGTTTTAATATTAATTATTTGTTATTTAATTTATTATAATAATATTTTTCTTCTAAAATAATAATAACTTCACCGGCGACTTAGGCTGACCGGAAAAGTTGAACGGGGGTGATGTTGGTGGTGAAAGGAGATGAGAGAAGAGAAAAAAATCAATTGTAGAGAGAATTGGAAAAAGAACAAGGGTATAATTGTAAAAGTCGTATGTGAAAAAGTAAAATCCGTATGTGAAAAAGGGTATAATTCTTATTGGCTTCAGAAGAATTAATTTTCATAAACATGGTATTGGGATGTGAATTGATATGGTATTTGTCACTCATGCATTTGTTATTCATTGACTTCGTATTTTTTTATGGTTTGGCCGTCTTCGTTTACAACGAGTAATACTATTGTCAAACTCAATGCTACTTACTACTCCGTATGTATGAAAGCAGTTTTGAATGGTCATTAAGTGTCATGTTACGGCGTAAGTATTGGGTAAAGTTGTGACAACCCTCGCGAATGCGGAAATAAAAAACATACAAGCATGTGAATCATATAGCGAAAATATGAAGTTTTTAAAACTTTTATACATGCAAGATAGAAAATACGAGGAGTGTCAAAAATTACAAACCAAATACAAAATACTATAAGAGACGAAGTCTCTCAAAATGTTATCAATATCAAAGTGATTAGCAAACTAGCTAATAAACGTCTAGAGGTGTTTCATGCAGGGACAACGCCCACTAGCTCACACCCGAACCCAAAATATCACAAGCAAAAAGCCATCCATGCAAGCAACCTGTTCATCCATGAAAAACATGAACGCCACAATCAGTGGGGAGTAACTCCGGGTTCTCCCAGCCATATCACATTAAACGTACATAGAAGGAAATACAAAAGTAGAGCATGCA